>JBBKCR010044540.1:0-11050 GCA_037577295.1 Ladigesia roloffi
TAAAAACAATCACACAGAGACTCCAGCGCAGTTTTATCACAACCCAGCAGTTATACACACTTTTAAACCCAGTGTCACAACTTACATGTACTCACAGCTGTTACAAGAAGAGCCTGTGATTTTAAGACATTGCATGCTGGGGGATGTAGTTTTGAGGGGAGTAATGTTTTTTGAAGGAGCTCGGGGGGGAAGTTTTCTGTTTATACTTTCGTAGTCGCTTGTTCGTAGGGCCTTTTTATTTTTCTGAAGAAGGATAAATAAAGGCTCCCTTTCTGAGGAGAGGAAGCACAGACCTCACTCCCCGTCACGTCTCATTTTCGGACTTGTTTAGTTTCCGAGTGAACAAACGAGGGACGCCCGGTTAGCAGCTGCTAAACCGAGGCGAGGCAGCACAGCGAGTGTGTGTGTAAACTTGTGGGCGGGCTCTTTAAACCCTTAGACCCTCAGCTATTGGTTAAAGAAAAGAAATAGAGGTGAAAACACTCCTATTACGGTGAGAAACGTGTTTCTGGGCGGGAACTGTAAACGGGAAAGAGTGTCTGTGTCGCGATTCACCCTCCTCACACCGCCACACGGGTTCGTGGATGAGAGTGTCGCGATTTTGGTTTTGTATCGTATATCGTTACAGCCCTAAACCGCACACACACACACACACACACGTGCAGGATGCAGAGAATAAACGCCCGCTCTCTCCTGTCTGTCTGAAGGTCGCCGTCTACGTCCCTGGAAGTAAAGGCTCCCCCTCGTTTGTCCGGCTGTACCAGTACCCGAATTTCGGCGGCCCCACCGCGGCTCTGGCCAACAAGAGCTTCTTCAAAGCCGACAGGGTGAACATGCTGTGGAACAAACGAGGTGCGCCGCGGTTCTCTCTCCCGGTGCTGTAATGGCGCTGAGCTTCAGTGCAGCAAGAAGATGTTTGTAAGGTTTGTCTCTGCTCTCCTCCTCCAGCCGGCGCGGTTCTGGTGACGGCGAGTACCGAGGTGGATAAAACCGGCGCCTCCTATTACGGAGAGCAGACTCTGCACTACCTGGCCACTAACGGAGAGAGCGCCGTGGTGCAGCTCCGTAAGTGTCCTCAGCACAATCACATCACGAGTAGCGATGGGTATCGGTAAGGTTTTATTGGTATTACTACTTCTATCGATTCCGCTGATCGGTTAGGTACTTTATCGGTACTCTTATCGGTACTTCCTGTGTGTTTTTTAATTAAAAACCAATTGAGAAGAGAATAACACTTTAACCCGAATTCGAACCCCAATCTAAAACAGGTGGACTTAACTTTAAGGTGAGCTCCGCCTTTTAATTTCGTAGTTTATTATTATTATATATCTTTATTATTATTATTTGTAAATGCAGCACGATAGCATAGTCCATGGGTATTCAATTAAAAGTCCCCGAGGTCCCGTTATTACATTTCGTCCCAGTAGAAGGTCTGGACTGAAGTCCATCTTGTGTCTTAGATTGCGGTCGCGCTCAGCTGCTTAAAGCTCTAGCACCCCGATTAATTTACTAAATATCATTCAGGAGGGCTATATTTGACACATACTGCAAACAGACCATTATAACTGCTAAATACCTTGAAAATGAACATACAAAATGGTAATATGCAGTTTTTAAGCTGCCAAAAATTGATTACAGCTTATAACTTGTGACTGAAATACTGTTTCTACTTCAAACTTGCTAGATATCATTCAGGAGGGTTAAATGTGACACATTATAATGCAAACAGCCCCTTAGGAAATACCTTTAAAGGAACATTAAACAGAGAACATGGAGTTTTCAAGCTGCCAAAAAGTGACTGCAGCTCATAACCTGACGGTCACAACTTTTTGGCAGCTTGAAAACCGCATTTGATTATTTTAAATGTTCCTTGCGAGGTATTTTAGCAGTTATAAGGGTCTGTTTGCAGTATGATGTGTCAAATATAACCCTCCTGAATGATATCTAGCAAGTTAATCTGGGCGCTACAGCTTTAAGAAGCTGAGCGCGCTCCCGCGGACGCCAATCAAGACCGTGTCAGGAGAAACGTCTCTCTGAAATAAGCCGAACTTTCCATCACTAGTAAACTAGCGAGTGAAGCTGTTGTTGTATTAACTGGAGTAACAGCGCCCCCTGTCTACAGACACGACCGTCCAGAATAACGCTCCATGAAAATTACTCAATCTCGTGAATTTACCAGACTGGTTCCGGGTTCCTAGAGCCTAAATGGCACTATACGGCTGTTGCAGAATCCTTTGTTTCCTTTGAAAGATTCAGATGTTTTGCTTCTTTTTGTGATGTTTTGCTTTGTGTAAAACACTGAGAGTTTTTAAGTAAACTAAACTAAGTGCAAAATAAATTATAATTATTATAATAACTGTTTATGAACAAAATTTATTAACTATAATAACTATATTAATTTAATATATATAAGCCCAATAAAGCAAATAGTGAGGCTGCGTAACATACTGTCCGCCATTATGGCAATACCGGTTTCTGCAATATGCAAATGAGCCTCTAACCAGTTACAGTCTTTCTGACAGGGTGACCAATCACAGCCCCCGGTGAGTTACTGGGTGTTCTGATGAGTCGAGGTCCAAGAAAATTCTTTAACCCTTAAAGGTGCTGGTTTTGTGACATCACGAAAATTGAGTTGAAAACTGACTTTGTAGTTTATTTCCATGTATGATTATGTTAATGTGGGGAGTAAATGTACCATTTGAATCAGTATTTAGAGAAAACAGACCTTTTTCATTTCAGATAAGTGATGATATATGAACTTTGACATACTAAAAGACGTCACAAAATATTGAAGTAAAATCACGATACCGATATTTTTTCACATATCGTCTCGCTCTAGTAAAATTAACGGTATGCAAAAGTTTCCTGCTGTTATTTTTATGAGATTGTTTATTTGTATTATTTTATGTAATTGTTTATTTATGAAATTGTAGCTTTATATTTTTGTTTTTTTGTTTGTTGTTTTTTATAGCAAAGAATGGGCCCATTTATGACGTGTCGTGGAACCCCAACTCCTCGGAGTTTTGCGCGGTGTACGGCTTCATGCCGGCCAAGGCCACGGTGTTCAACCTGAAGTGCGAGCCGGTGTTCGACTTTGGCACCGGTCCGCGGAACGCCGCCTTTTACAGCCCCCAGGGCCACATCCTGGTGCTGGCCGGGTTCGGGAACCTGCGGGGCCAGATGGAGGTGTGGGACGTGAAGAAGTACAAGCAGGTGTCCAAGCCCCAGGCAGCAGACACCACCTTCTTCTCCTGGTGCCCCGACGGCGAGCACATCGTGACGGCCACCTGTTCGCCCAGACTTCGCGTCAGCAACGGCTACAAGGTCTGGCACTACACGGGCGCGGTGCTGTTCAAGCAGGACCTGCCGACCGATAAGGAGCTGTGGGAGGTGCTGTGGCAGCCCTTCCCCGCGGGGACCTTCCCGGAGAGAGCTGTGAGGTACCAGGCGGCCGCCAGCGAGCTGGGCAGCACCGAGGCCAAACCCGCCCAGGCCTACCGCCCCCCCGCCCTCCGCAACAAACCCGAGACCAGCAGCTACAAACTGGTGAGATCCTGGGGTGACCATTACCATGAATGTGCAATATCACTACTGATATTCATATCATTTCGTTCAGCTGAATTTTAGTTTTTATTCATTGTAAATGTCTTGGTAAGAGACAGGCAGTATTGTTTCACTGGTTAGAATACAAAGAATACAAATCCCCTTAAAGCAGTAACCAATGGTTGTGTTGTGAATAAATATTGAATAATATATTATACTTGTGTATTATAGTATATTTTATATTAAATATCATATATTGTGCATCCACATAAACATGGTGTATGTTGGTGTTGGTACAGAAGATGTTGATGATGATGATGGTGATGATGATGATGGTGATGATGGTGATGGTGGTGATGATGATGATGGTGATGATGATGGTGTTGGTGATGATGATGATGATGATGGTGATGATGATGGTGTTGGTGATGATGGTGGTGATGTTTGTGATAAGATGTTGATGGTGGTGATGTTTGTGATGATAGTGATGGTGATGTTTGGGATGAGGATGATGGTGGTGAGGGTGTTGGTGATTATGGTGATGATGACGAAGGTGATGTTTGTGATGATGGTGGTGATGGTGGTGGTGATGATGGTGGTGGTGATGATAAAGATGATGATAGTGGTGATGATGAAGATGATGGTGATGGTGAGGATGGGAGAGATGATGATGGTGATGATGATGATAATGATGGTGGTGGTGATGGTGAAGATGATGGTAATGTTTTTTATGATGATGGTGATGTTTGTGATGAGGATGATGTTTGTGATGAGGATGGTGGTGGTGATGATTATGATGATGGTGGTGGTGATTATGATGATGGTGTTGATGATGATGATGATGGTGATTATGATGATGGTTATCGTGATGGTTATGTTTGTGATGGTGATGGTGATGTTTGTGGTGATGGTGATGTTGGTGATGATGATGGTGATGATTATGATGATGGTGATGTTGATGATGGTGATTGTGATGTTTGATGATGATGATGTTTGTGGTGATGGTGATGATGATGATGATGTTTGTGATGATGATGATGATGATGATGATGATGATGATGATGATGTTTGTGATGATGATCATGGTGATGATGATGATGATGATGATGATGATGATGATGGTGATGTTTGTGGTGATGGTGGTGATGGTGATGATGGTGATGGTGATTGTGATGTTTGATGATGATGATGATGTTTGTGGTGATGGTGATGATCATGATGATGTTTGTGATGATGATGTTTGTGATGATGGTGATGGTGATGTTGATGATGATGATGATGTTTGTGATGATGATGATGGTGATGATGATGGTGATGGTGATGATGATGATGATGATGGTGATGGTGATGTTTGTGATGATGATGATGTTAATGATGGAACTGTGAGACCAAAGCTCACCAGAATCTCCTCCTCCCGTCATGCTAGCATGAAGAGGAACCACCACAGAACATGAAGCCTGCTGGAGATAAGCCGCTCTCCAAGGCGGCTCTGAAGAACCAGCGAAGACGAGAGGCAAAGAAAGCAGCAAAACAGGTTTGCAAAGATACTGAAATAAATAGGGAAATCATCATTCTGGCTTGGTTACTGTAAATACGTGGTTATATTTGGTTAGTGTATATAAAATGACGGTATATACACACGAAGAGTATAAGCCGTCAACAGAGTGCTGATGTTTTTAATGTCTTTAAATATCTCTGTTTAAAGAGAACAGAGGATAAATCTGTTTTTTCCCTCCTATAGTTGTTTTGCATCGTTTTCTTTCGGCAACTGGTGTTTTCTTCCCTTTCTCTTTACACAGGATTGCAAGACTGATGAAGAAACTCCTCCCGTGTCAGAACCAGCGCCTGTCAGTCACGTCACTGCGACATCCGGGGACCCAGAGACCGACAAAAAGATCAAGAATTTAAAGAAGGTATGACATGCCGAGTATCGTCCCGGTTTCTCTATAGGAGGAAAAAAACAGACGTTCGGTTTGGACTCTCCTGATCAAACGACATGTTGAAGTGAGACTGTAATTAGACTGTTGGACTCTAATCCGGTTCTCTGTGGGTTTGATACAGAAAATAAAGGCGATCGAGGAGCTGAAGGAGCAGCAAGCAGCAGGAAAACAGATGCAGAAAAACCAGGTACTGTGCTTTATTTGTTTTTTTATATATATTTATTTAGGTAAGTTTTTGGATATCAAACATACAAGAAAAAAACCAAATAAATAAAACAAACACACTCACAAAACAAGACAATACACATCTTCAGCAGTCAAACATATCACCGAGTAATAGCAAAATTTAAAAAAGAACAAAAAATTACAGTAAAGATACAAATACGTGGTAACCTGGGTACCTGGGGCAGAGATGATGTGTGTGTGTGTGTGTGGGGGGGGGGTGAAAACAGGGAATAAACAGATTTGCGAATGTCAGCACTATTCTCCACTTTAGCCAGAGAAAAAGAGAAAAAAAAACAAACCAGAGGAAAAAAAGTGATAAAACCGATACTGCGACTACTGGGTTTCAGTCTCGGGTAGCAGAAGTCTTAACAGGGGATTGAATAGAGGTCTCCAAGAAGCTTCAAACCCATCTATGTTTCCAGAAATACTGTATCTAAGCCTTTCTGCATGAAGGATGGAGGGAAGTTCGGATAACCAAATCCTGAATAGTGGACTTGACTTATTATTCCACATGCAGAGAATACGTTTTTTTGCGACCATCACGCCATGTTGTACCGGCACTCGGAAAGCTTTATTAAGATGTGGGGTGGAGGTAGCTCAGTGGGTAGGACACTTGCCTCTGGACTATGAGGTTGTGGGTTCGAAATCTACCCCCAGCACCACCACTGGGTCCCTGAGCCTTAACCCCAAGTTGCTCCAGGGAGAGCGCCCCCTGTTGTTAGGGAATGGAAATCGCTTTGGATAAAAGGCGTCTGCTAAATGCCGTAAATGTAAATGCTGCAAGGAGACCGACCAGCCAAGAACCGCAGTTGCAGGATCTAAAGGAAGCTCACAAGCATAAACCTCTGAGAGAAACTGAAAACCTTCTGACCAGAACCCACAGATTTGAGGGCATGTCCAGAAAAGACCCAGCGAACCCTCCGCAGATTCACTCTTAATACTGTTTATCCACTATTTCCTCTCTCTGCAGTAAGTTTAACTCTTGAATAGTGCAGACTATGTAACACCTTGTATTGGATAAGTGGGTGTGTAGCATTAATAGAGCAGGTGTATATATTTTTAAGACACTTTCCCCAGTGTCCCTCGGATACCTGAACCCCCAGTTCCCTTTCCCAGTCGTTTTTCAGATGGTTAGTAGAGATGTCTAACTGACAGGTAAAAAAATCTACAAATTTTGTAAGTAGCTTGTGTAATTCATTATCAGCTGTCAGTGTTTAAAAATTTGGCGTAATGAAACGAACATAATTACTGATTTGTAGGTATCTGAAGAAGTGTGAGGTCGAATTTCTCTTTTAACTGTCAAAAAGTTGCAAAATGATTGTCTATATATAAATCTAGTGAGGATTCCTTTTCTCGCCCAGCCTACGAACACCGGGTCTAATAGTGAGGGTTTAAAGGCAAAGTTACGGCGGACAGGAGCCCAAAAGGAGATACTTGACAGTTTGAACGTCTTACTGATCTGACGCCATATCCTGAGAGTTATTAATCGTGAAATGGGAGCGAACAGCGGCTTTAAGTTTCTCTGGGGAAACAAATAACAGTGAGAGAGATGAGTTTAAAGCCCCAAGATGGGAGATCAGATAGAGGACTATCAGGGCAGGGGTCTGGCCAAAACGTCAAGGCTCTACAGTGGGCAGCCCAATAGTAGTGCTGACCCCCCCCCCCAGTTTAGATTCTGTGTGCTTTAAAGCCCCATAAAAATGGCAACAATATAGAATCCAAAGTTTTGAAGAACTTCTTAGGTAAATTGGTAGATTCTGAAAAAGATACAGGAATCTGGGTAATATCACCATCTTAATGGCATTCACCCTCCCCAGCATAGATAATGGTAGGGTCCTCCACTGTTTTATATTGGATTTCAGATTTTCTAGCATAGGTATAAAGTTTAATTTGTATATATCCTTAGGGTTTATAGGTATATTAAGACCACTGTTTGTGGCTATTTTAAAAGGAAGACTACTCATAAAATATGGGTCTATATTGTTGGTCACTGCCAGAAATTCACTTTTTTAGGTACTGTGCTTTAGATCAGATATTCTAGTGACACATCGTTCTACAGCGTGGATTACATTGACAAAACGTCCTAAATTTGCATTATTTGTGACAGTTTATCTTCTGTTAAGATAAGATGACTCTTTTTAACACAAGAATGTGTTCGGCCCTAATGTATATATATATATGTGTGTGTGTGTGAGTATGTATATAACGACTTCAGGTTGTTTCAAGTCAGCTAATCCATCAAGCTAGTCAAGTCGACTATAGTCAACATGGCAATTAAACTAAACACAACAGTGGCTGGTTCCTGTAATATTCTGGTAAATTTAAGTGTAAACAGGAAGTGGGAGGAGTTTAAGCTGCTCAGCTACTCTGAACTGGACTCCGTGCAGCTATAGCATTAGCATGTTAGCTAGTGGTGCCGTTTCAGAATCGTGCAGAACACCGGTTCCGTTCCTGTACTTTAACGTCCACAAGCGAGGGCAGAGAAAGTAAAACGCACGACTAGGGGTCTTGGGGTCGTCGACTTCTGCCTCTATAGTCAGATTTTGTGTTAATGCCCTAATGTAGACATATGTATAAATATATAGATATAGATATAATAGATAAATAAATGTATAGATAGATAGACAGACATAATATAGTATTATGTTTATATATGTTTGAACATTTAAATTCTGTGATAACTGAGGAACTGTAATTGTGTAACTGAAATCTTTTTAACCCACTTTAACCCAAAGCTTGAGAAGATGCAGAAGGAGGCTCAGTTGCTGAAGGAGCTGGAAGAACTGGAACTGGGGGTGTAATGTGACTAAACAACATCAACATCATCGGCAGAAACACAAAAATAACCATAAACAAGAAATCTGACGTGTTGCAGTTCATCCCTAAACCAAGGCCTGGACCTCTGAAGGCATTATTGCTATGCAATGTTCTGTTCTGGATGCTCTTCCAGGGAGGTTATGCTCGTCCACACTCGGAGTGGAACCAGAAGCTGCACCGCAGTCAACACACATCAACATCTGGAGTCACGTGTCATAGTTTTTATGAACTGGGGTTTGTTTGTTTATTTTTTGTTTCTCCACTCTGTCAAAACTAAAAATAAAGAATGGTTACCAAGAAAAAACATGACTGTACTTTTTCTTCATGGTAGCATGAATTGTTGATGGTGATGAACAGATTGATTTAGCTATGTAAGAAGACTAAAAATAAAGAATCAATAACCTCAAGCATAAATGTTACACCCCACTCAGCAAACACTCCATATAGAAATGTATTTTTATGTTACAAAGCCTGTGTGTGTGTGTATGTGTATTTACATATGCTACAGGCTAGAAGTTTGGGGCTACGTTTAGATTTTGTACAAAAATACACTTTATGAATACTTAAATGTAAATGTAACACAGTTCATTCTTGTTTATGGATCACTGGACAAAATTACAGTCTTCAACAGGATCGTCACCCCAAATCTTAATAATTGTGCCAAAATTCTCTCAGTTTAGAGAGGGACGTCTCGTCCTCCCCAGGCTCCGGGTCATTCTCCCATTCAGTTGCAGGACCAGCTGGAGAACCACACGTTCCACACGATTCAGAACATCACACACAACGGTTTACTGCTTGAAAGGGTGCTGGGAGGGCTTGGACACAAGTTAATTTGGGTGATGTATTTTAATGAAACTCGTTCATTATTAATATTTTTATATTAATAACATCATTATATGGTGTTAGGATTTTTGTAAAATATTTGTCGTTATTGCTAATATATATAATATTCTTATTAATATTTATTTGTTTATTTTTTAAACCTAAACGGAGATTCCATTCTGTTTAAACGGGGTGACTCTGATTGTGTGCTGTAAGACCCGGATGTTAAATGAGGCTCTGTACTGCAGGTCTGAGGAGAAACGGGCTCGGACTCTTTTATTGAACACACAGACCCGGGGAGGACGCGGAGGGGTTCAGGTTTGAGCGAGATTTACTTTATTAAATCTTACGATATTAATGATGCTGCTGGAATGCGACTTATCAAGCCAAATTTCTAGATTTTGCGTTTTGCCCGGCGACTTGGCGTCAGTTAGCCGTTAGCTCTGCCTGATCACCCGGCAAACCTGCAGTCTCCCCACAGACTCCATTAACCTCGAAATAAAGACATATTTACACACACTGGGCTTAAAGTTGACTTGTACATGGAAGCTACTGCTTCTGAAAAAACACTTTTAACCTCTCAACATTCTAAAATGTTTACAATGGAATGTAAAAGACCCGTATTTTTCCTGAAATGGAGTCCCTGTTGTGCGGCACTTAGCCTGGTGTTTTCACACCAGAACAGGTTCGGGTCTCAATGTTTATCCAAAAGGAGGGAAGAAAAAATATTTAAGGATGTGGTTTGAGCGTTTTTGTCTTTAACACTAATTGAGAATGATGTATTTATGCGTTTATATTTGCGTACGTGTCCTGAGTCAGCCCTCATTTCTTTGTTTTGTTTTGTTTTGTTTTGAATCACCTTGTTGGTGCCAAAATACTTTTCTGTGTCTGTCATTCTGTCACTTATTTGGTACACTGAGTAGATTACAGAAATGGATACAAATGCTGTTTTGTGGCACAAAGTGCAAGGAGCCTAGATAAAGGATTTCCAGCCACTCGGCATTCAGCACCACCAGTATACTGATCACCGCCCGATCACATGTAACGATCTGCTCCTGGTTCTTCACTGGCTTAGGACCTCAGTTAGACGCTCTATGTTTAGCTTGAATGATTCTTACGTATATCACTGTGTGTCCTAACCAACAGAAACATTTATCTGAAACCGGTTCAGGGACTGGACTGGAAATCGCTCTTTGGAAGTTCTTTAGTAAGCCTGGAGAACTCTTCCTCAAGAACACTTTAAAATAAAGGAAAGTCTGGATCTTGGGAAGCAATATTTGAAGAAATCAAGGGTGGCTCAAGGATATATGTTCAAAGTTGTGTGTGTGTGTATACATATTAATGCACACATGTATGCATGTACCTACTAGGGCTGCCCCCAAGTAGTCGACTAAACGTTCGTCGATATGAAGAAGGCTTGGTCGAATACATTTTCATTAGTCGGTTAGTCGTTTTTTTTTCTCGGCAGTCCACTGTCGTGCTTCTTTAAGCCTCGTCTGGAGCCAACTCTTTCGTTTTGTGGCAAACACAAACCAAGAGTAAGAAATAAAATCCCTCTAATTTTAATCCATTCTGATGACTGTAAACATAACGTCTCGTATCGTTTTAGTCAACGAAGAGACTTTGGCACAGTTTTTATATTGTAAACCACATTTAGTCTCGTTCTTATTCGTCAACAAAAATACATTATAGATTTTGTTTCG
>JBBKCR010044548.1:0-11049 GCA_037577295.1 Ladigesia roloffi
CTAGTAGTGAAAGTCCATTCAGGATAGCTTGCTCCCTCAAATCTGACACTCTGCTCACTAACAGCAAACAACGGGGGTATGCAACTTCTCGACGAGGAGAGAGTATTTAAAGCAAGCACACAAATCAACAGATCAGATATAACTTAGATCGCTGCTTACCTTCTCTTGAAACACGGTCTAAATCCACGGAAAACATTAAGAATTAAGAATTAAGACAGACACTAGGATACACTGGAAAATCAAAGCAGGATACAACTTCTGTGCCTTTACACCTGTAGAAAGTGTCTTTAGTGTCTGAACAAGTGATTTTATTTCTTTTGGGATCAACAAATTCCTGTGACATCACTCCTGTAAACTGCCAGAGGTTCTATTCTTAAGGTGACTTGGTGGGTTTAGTCACTGTGAGTTCAGGCTTTGAGTGTAGGTTGTGACATCACCCTGTCAAGCGCCTGCCTTGAAGGAGGCCTTTTGTATGAACTTTAAGTATAGTCCGCTTTTATCCCTGGGTCATGTCTTGTGACGGACGGAGGAGGCAGAATGTTAACGCAATGAATACAATGCGCTTTTAAAAATGGAGGAATGCGGAATATCGAATCTCTGTCCAGCTTTGGTGCAAATCCTCCTTGAACATAAATGCATTGAAAGAACTGAAGGAAATCATAGCTTGTAGTGTACAAATGCATCAGAGACGGGGTGGACCTAGATAGGGTGTTTATGGTCTTTTGGTACGGATGGTTGTTGCATGACTTGGGTCCACTCTTGTTGCCTTCCATATAAGGGGGGACAACACTTTGCCAACTGTTTAATTTTGCAGAAATGTAGACAAATATGGTAACATGGCTAACAATCAATGCTATACAATATAAAAAGCAATTATCTGCATAAAAGTGAGTGGACACTCTGAGCTGTTGGTTGGCGGCAATACCAACAAGCTCTTCCTTTAATAATCGTTGCAAATGCTCTGAGTGGGCACTGGAAGTCACAAGGGTCAGAAATCTGCCAGAGGAAAGAAATCTAAAGCGCTGTTAGATTTTCTGCGGCTGCTGAGGAGGAGAAAAAAAACGAAAAAAAAAAAACGGAAAAAAACGTTCCTGGAGTTTCTTTTTGGTTTCCTTGACAACTGGACTTGGTTGCCTTCAATTACATTTGGATGAATGCTGTGAGCACTGTAACCTGAAACAGCAGAAAGAAACAAATCAAACAACCAGCCAGGAAGATGAGGAACAAAGAAGAATGATGGATAGGCAGATATGTAGATAGACGCACCTCTTTAGATGATAGGTAGACAGATAGGTGATAGGTGGCAGATAGGTGGGTGAAAAGATGGGTGGATTGATGGATGGATATGTAGATGGATTGGTGGATGGAGGGATAGATGGATGGATGGATGTATATTTAGAAGGATTAATAGATGGGTAGGAGTGTAAATGTATGGATGGATACACAGATGACAGATACATATACAGATGTGTAGACTAATAAATGACGCCTAGATGAAAAGATGGCTAGATAGATGTAAAGACTAATAGATGCATGGGTAGATCGTGAATGGATGGAAGGGTAGGCTTAATGGATAGATGGATTATTTCATTGCTATCTGAAATATTGCTAGTAATTATTTTCAGTGCAATAGAATAATACAACATTTACATTATTTTCTGGATAAAAGCTTATTATTTAGTTTTTTCGTAATCTTATTTACTTACTTTTTCCACATAATTTGAATACACCAGCTGACCTTTAACTTGTGTGCAGATATTATGACAACAGAAACCAAAAAAAAAAATATTAAACCATAGTAATTGTCCCCAATTAAATGGGCTTCCATTCCCGGCAGCAGCCGTGTTCAGTAAGAAATGCAAAATAACAATGTAGGAGGATTTCTTTTTAGATTTTGGCAGATGATGTCATTTCCAGACAATCTGGCCTATTTCTCCCAAAATGAAGGCCTTTAAAACTAGCGGGCCCATAAGTTTCTGTCAAGCTGGAATGTATTCATGTTTTGTACAGAGTTTTGAACAAACACTTTGAGCCTGGCTTGTTGTTACCACTCAGATTCCGGGGGAAATAAGCTTGTGTGGTTTACAGCCACCAATCTAAAGCTTCCGCCTCTTTGCCAAAACTGTCAGGAAGGCTGCGTTTCTTGCTGCTGCCATGACGATGCATTTGGGCCAGTGTGACCACAGGCGTGTAATTATAGTGCGATTGTCTCCGTGCCTGCCGGTTAGCCGTGCGCTACTTGTTTTCGATGGCAGCCTCCACCACAGCCACGACTGTGCTCGTCCAAGTGAGGCCCAAAGGGGGTTCAGAGCCCCAGGTTTTGGTGCCATTGGCCCACATGCTCCCTTTGTGGTTTGTATGTTTAGAAAGGAAATGTGGTCTCACGTCCAGAGGTTTGACTGAGAACTATAGAGAATCAGAAGCATGTAAGATCATGAAGACTGTAATGAACATTTCAAATATATTTAAGAAAGTGTCAATTCTAAACTGTGTGCACACTAGGGATGTGCGGTATACCGGTACTGTGAAAATACTAGTATATATTATTTTTCAAACGGTACAATATCAAAAGTTTGCTTAGTTCGGTATTTCATCCGCTGTTCCAATTTTCACCACTATGCGGCAGTGTTGTGCAAACTGGCGTAAAACTGGCAAGCGTGATAACAGACAAACGGGATGGATCACACAGTCGAAACACGCTCTACACGTCCGAAATGAATGAATAACGAGTGGTAGAGGTGAAATATGGCATTACTTTGCCTACAAAAGTGATGAAAAGGGTGAACCCACAGACCTCAATTCACATTGAGAATATATTAAGAGATCACTTTATTTTTATTAGATCTCTTCAGTTTTGTTTCTTTTACAATTAAAATAGTTGTTTTTATTTTATTTTTGTAACAATTTCTTGGCACAGTTGTTCATAGAGTTTCAAGCACAGTGTTTAATAAAACTTTTCAATTCACGTATATTTGCCTGTTTCCTTTTTTTTTAAACCTATGGTATCGATTTAGTATTGATACCAAGATATTAGATCCTAGTATCGTACCGAAGTCAAAATTGTGGTATCGAGCCATCCCTACACACGCAAAACCATTGTTTCTACACCCCTTGGCCTCTTAATCACCATTTTTTTCAATGGAAACCACTGATATTGATAAAAACAAGAGGCAAAATAAAGTGGGTTGGGCTTATACTATGGAGACAACCACATGATGGAAGAGTTTATAAAATTAAAAGGCTGTGACAATTCACACACTGCAAAAATAATTGTAAAATATGTCAAATCAAAACTATGATTAAAACGATCTGCCAGAATCAAGTGACTTTCTCATGATCGTTTTCCCCACTTTGTGCTTTTTATACACTAGGAGAAACATTTAGACTGGGTAAGAGCGAGAACATTATGACCTATAGGACTGTAGCCCCTAATAAAAACCCACAACGAATGAGATTTCGGCTAAGCGCTTTGTGGTTATAGAATAATAATCATTACAAAAGACCCGCAAAGACGGTAAAATAACAGTGGCCCATTTCTATACTGTGATGACAATCTATAAACCAATCAGAGAACAGCTCAATTGTGGCCTGCTTTTGGCCCTGCCATCGGGAGTCTCAGGTTCAGGTCACTTTATTTGCTATTTAAATAAACATTTGTAAACAGCATTGTGGGAATCCGTGTGTGGGTGGAAAAGCGCCATATTCAACTGTTTATTGGGCTGAGCTGATTTACTTTAATTCTGTCAATCCGCTCCTGTTTTATTGATCGCAATTTGGCTTTTTTTCACTGCTCTTGGCAGGACTGGAACGTTTACAGCAGTTTCCTAACGATTAACGTTTGTTTTAGATGTCGGAGCTCATTAAATGAATGAGACGCCCATAAAGAAATCCCATTAGTGGTCGGGCAAAGAAGTTGGAACATTTCTAAAATAGAAATGCAAAGAAACCTTTGCACCACTTGACCTCCCGTGATTGAGGTAAAAAACATCTGATCCGTGTTTTTCATCCTCGGTGCCGTCATCCTCCAGCGTGTTTTTGCTATTTGCACAGGCTTGGCTTATTTTATTTGGCCTCTCTGGATTTGCTGGAGTTCATATCCTGGACTTTGATGTGGTCCAGGCTGAGCCACATTCACCCAGCTGCCCGTAAAGCTTCAATCGGATTGGTTTACCTGTTTGGATGGCTCTGGTTTTATGATTGTTTATGGGAATGCAAATACAAATCATGTTAATAACATAAACCAGGTATGTCCTTAAAAATGCCCTATGGGTTTGGAATACAGACTCAGCAGTGTTGATGTGAACAACCCATCACACATGCTACTGTTTTCACAGTTTAGAGTCAGAACCAGAACCAGACTTTGTTGATCCTGGAAGAAATGTACGACTGCATGGCAGCACAAAGACAAGAACAATATTAAATATAATATAAAGTCTAAATATATCAAATAGAAACTCTGCACAAAATTTCTCAAATAGTATTTTATCCATGAAACAGCCAATGTAATTCTCTGTATTGAAAACAGTGAACATCTGAAGAGTAGGATATAAAATGCTGGGTGACACTCTTAAGCCACACTTCATATTTTGCTTCCAAAGAGGCAGAATTTCTTGTATTTTTTATGTAGTCTTGAGCAGTTCTCCAGGCTTCCTAAAGGACTGAACCTGTGAAGAAACAGGAGTATATGATTCCCGATGATCAGGCTGTGATCAGTATACTGGTGGTGCTGAATGCTGAACGGTTGAGAGTTCTTTGTCAAGGCTCATTATATCTTTAGGCATTTTGTATTTTGTCATGATAAAGCATTTGTTCCCATTTCTTTAAGGTTGTTCCATTTAAAGAATATATATTTTCATTTATTTTCACTTTCAGTTTTACAAGACATGCCATTTGACTGGGTATTTCAAAAGAAAGACAAGAATAATCGATCACTCTGAAGCCACTGATAGCATTTAAATAGTCCTTAATGATTGATTGAATAATTTGGGTTCCAAATAAGAACCAATTTGAAAATACCTGGTACTGGGTACCCAATTTTTTCTGCATATTTGTTCCATATATATAGCGAGAGAGAAAGATGTATGTGTGTATTATATATGACATTTTAGATAATATTTGATTCCAATTGCTGCTGGATATTCAGAATGTTTAGAATAAAAAAAAAGATAATTTTTTGTCGTGTAAACATTTTTTTTTTTTTAATTAACTGAATCAGAATGGGGAATCATGGTAGACTTGAAATTGATCACATTCAAACGAGCAGTGGAGTCTCCTTGTGGTGTGGAGGGGTGCTTCTTTACTGCTGGACATATTGTGCACTGCAAGACGATTAGCAGATAACAGAGGCCATGTTAACATATGCTCGGCTGCTTAGAGACGAGGATCGCTCCACTCTTCCTCCGCCGCACAAAGGCTGAGCTTTCCCTGACATTTTACAGCATTTGATCTGAGCGCCGCACATGAACGTGAGGCACCGCACTCTCCCGCTGAGCTGAAGAGCCTCCCCATGGCGAGACATGGCCCACCTATTAGTTATTGGTCTCCACACAAAAAACACAGCAAGGTTTTAGTGTGAGCAAAGCTCTCCTGCATGTGCCCTTAAATTCACTACGAAGTTTTATGTTATCATATTCAGGTTAATTGACTTCTAGTGTGGCACGGATTTAGTTTAAGTTAGAATGCATAAGGCACGGATGTTATAGACACACGTGTAGTAATAATACTGCTGTTACAAGGAAATGCCTACAAAGAACAAAAATTGCCTTATTTCTTTTATTTGATGTTTTAAAGACAAATGGGAAAGGCAATAGGTCTATAAAACTGGGTGAAATTTCATGGTAGTCTCCGCCCACAAGTGAAATAAACATATATTTGACATATTTAGATTTATAGTTGCACCACAAATATCTTTTCAGTGAATAAAAAAATCTGTATATTAAACAAATGCGGAAGCAGTGTGTTGGGAAAAAGCCTTTGACATGTAGTGTATATGTACTTGTATTTGTTGTATGTACATTTTACACTAAGCCTTGTAAACATGACAATACAACTTTGAATTTAGATTACTCAAATACTTTGGGGTGTGTTACTGATTGTACACGCCACTGTAATAATAAGCACAAGTACTAAACACTGCTATATCACATTTATAATGTTGAAATTTGTGTCATTTTGGGCAACCACTATATTTCATTACAAACAGGTGCTCATTGTCGTGTTGGATTGGATTATTTACTTGGTAATCCAGAATTAAAGCAAATGAGATTTGGAAAACCACCAGGATTACAAACTAGCTGGTCAATTAGCAGAGTGCACTGAGATGAATCTCATTTATTTGGCTTTGAATCACCTTGCTAGGTAAAAATTTTATGTTCTGACCATTAAACTGTCTAATCTTTAGCATATTGAGTAGATTATAATTTAAAAGTGACTGTTTATTGCATATCTATTTTTGTATTTAAGTTGAACATATTTTTGGGGACAAAACAAAATATAAATGTGATCTATAAGAACTTATTTATAGATTGGCTCAGAAACCAGGTATTTTTATCTCCAGTCTTGGCATTTCTCAGTATGTTTTTGTATGGGGATTAGATATTGGCATCGGCCTGCAAATCCCTGATTAAGTATAAATAAAAGTGAAAATTAGAATTAAAGTTGTGCAATTTAGTGTAAGATAAATTTTATAGAGAAACACCAAAAATTATGCAAATGCAACAGTCAAGGGGAAAGAATATTAATCAACAGAAGTTCAGTGTAAATACTGAATAGTTATTGAAAATGCAGTAAGTCTGCTACAGTAATAAAGTACCAATGATAACGTGCATGTTTTGCATCATGAAAATTTTACGTATCAATAGCACTCATTGTATCTGAGCACTGCACTTGATTAAAATAAAAGCAGGATAAAATTACTTTCCTGCAATTTCCTGTCCACACAGATGTGGTTTTGAGTGCTGTGCTTTTTCTAAACCCATTCCTCTGATTCAACTTCAGTCCATGGCCAAGTGTCCCCTAGGGCTGTAACCAAATATTCGAATATTCAAATATTTTCGTTCGGCGGGATTGCATTTGAGTTTTTATTTTGAGATTCGAGTATTCGAAAGAAGAAAAAAAACAAGCTGTCCCATTATTTTTGACCCCCCGTTAGAGATGAAGAGCATTAAAATGCAAGTCTGTCTTTAACGGAGCAGCAGAGTATTAAAATGCGCTCCAGGTCTAACGTGCATTTCTCCCCGCAGCTGGGACAAGAAAAAACACATGTGTTATGTATTTTTAGCCTGAATTTGGATAAAAAAAAAACACCACAGCAGAACAGTTAGAAGGCTTATGAAGAGAGATTTGTCTAGTTTTTGGCTTTTTGTGAAGATGCTATCTGGTTAGCCATGTGGCTATTGAGGCAGAAAAAGAAAAGCTGTGTTTAGCGGTTTGTTTACTTATGAAAAATATGGGTTTCTGAATCCAACCTCTCACCGAAGCCTCGATAATACGATGTTTTTCACTACAGAATATTCGAAGCTCAAAAAATGGCATTCGTAACAGCCCTAGTGTCCCCTGCTGCACAAACAGAACGAGGCATGAAACGCTCTCTGCAGTTTGTCACCAAATCTTCAAGAGACTTTCTTTTGAGCATCTGCCTTGCTAAATGAATTTGAGCACCTAAATAGCCTTCCATAAGTCTCACAATTGTGGCAGCCACGCAGTCAATAAGGAGAATCTGTCAGACTTGGATTGTGGACAAGGAGCAAAGATGAGTGACTTTCTGAAGACCTCTGCGGGGAACATTGCCTAGTCACCTGGCATGAAGCTGCGTTTGGGATTTCAAGCTTAAACGAGTCCGGGTCTTGATAGTTAGTGTGTTTTACAGAACTTTTCATAATGCTCCATGCATTATGAATGGACCTCCATTGAGTTCCCCTAAGGGCTATGCCCTTCTCCTGGGTCTGAGCTCTAATTGAATAGCTGTCAGGATCAGCAGGCGCCGGATTAGCCGAGCGTCCGATGCTCCTTGTGTCCTTCGAGCAGCCACACGGTGGAGAATTAGGGCAGCTTGTGGCTCTTACAGGCACATTTGCCCCGCTGAGCAATGCTGGTGTCACGCTGCCATCACTTGCCGTCACCCAGGACCGTGCAATCAGATCAGCCTCTCGCAAGAAAGGGAGCGCCGACAGATGACGGCCTTCGTCGACAGTGACATTCCTGCAACTTGTGTTGCCCAGGATTTGGTGGATTTCTTTCTAGAATATTGCTGCCGGAGCTGGTGGGTGGATTCAGGAAGCAAAATGGATTTTTGACTGAAGCAACCTTGTTTAGTGGGCAATAAGATATCGCAAGCTTTCCAAGATCCTCTTTATCTCTGGGATTTCACGCTTCAATTGAGACTCCTACAAAGTGACCTGCGGTTTTTGTGGTTCGTGTTGTTGCAGTTAGGTGGGCAGATGCTGTTCAAAGATTACATTTTTTGGGACCTTCTGATCCTCTGAGAGCACCTTCTTTTTGATGGTTCACTCAAAACTTGTTTGTGCCCTTTGTGTAAAACACCAAATCTTCTAAGGGTTGTGAAGACACCTTGCTTTAGGTGGATTCCTTCAAGATCGCATTGTCCTCTTTGTGTACCACCTCTAGTCTGAAGATTCTGAGGAGACCTTGTTTTTCAACCAAACACCATCCATGGAGTGGCTGTGTGGTTTTATGTCTTAGGACCTCCTTTTGCATGAAACTTTCAACCTCACTGTAAGGGTGCTCTGTTTCGGATAGTTTCCTCAAGGGTTCATCATGCCCGATGTGTACATCATGTAAGCTCCTAAAGATTTTGAGGACAACGTGTTTTTGATGGTTTCTTCAAGATTACATTGTTCTCTTTGTGATCTGAAAACTTTGAGGAGACCTTGTTTTACATCTTTTCAACAATATTCCATCAACTCGCACCATCCAGGTTCTGTAGCCAAGTAGCTGCGTGACAAGTCAGCATCAGGTTTGCCTCCGCAGTCGTAAGCACTTGGAAGGAACCATGTCCACGGAAGCCTGCCCCCTGAGCGAGGCTCAGATTGCTTTGTGCAGGCTGGTCCACCGTGGCCCCAGACCCCAGGTCACCCTTAAACCCATTCGAACGGAGCTGGGAGTATTTGTGGAGAAGACTCGTTCCAGACAGAAACACAGGTACATGTAGGACATCTACAGATGACTCCAGATTAGACTGGATAATCAGTCATTAAACCTACACTGAGCTGGAGGAAGTGGGGCAGAACCCACGGTGTCTGGCCAGGCGGACAGGCCCTTAACTGCTTTATATTTGTGTATCTGGCAGATGCTCCTATCAAGAACTAATTACAATTTTAATCCAGATGTACCTTTAGGAGCTTTGCCAATGGCTTGTTTTATTTATTAATTTCTTTGTTCAACTGCCAGACATCATGTATAAAATGACTGTAGCATTATATATAAAATCAGTTTACATATATACACAATTAATAATGTATTCCATACTTTACTTAACAGTAATTTTGTCGTATTGTATTAGAAATGTGAAAATCCAACATATCTTAGCTGCTTTTGTTGTTCTGGTTACACAGTTGTGTATTGTAATATGTCCTACATGAATGGTCTAATTGTGAATCTTCAGTTTTCATGATTGACTGAATTAGTACTTGGATTGTATCTGGTATTTATGTGGTTAATAATTTAGCCTTAAAATGTCTGAAACCTATTGAATTACATATTTCACAGTTTCTGTTTGGTTCTAATCTGCTAACTTTGAGCCACAACTTTGTGGTGTTACACTGTGTATATATATTGGGTAATAATATTGTAGATGTATAATATTTTATATTATATTGTTCAATATATTTTTCAATGTTTAATACTGAGACATCGATTGGAATGAAATTCCTTGCTTGTGCTCGCTCACATACTTTTAATTCTGATTGAACATAAACTGTTAAATTAACATTGTCTATGATAGCAGTGCTTTCAGACATCATTTTGATACTTTTAAATTTGCTGAAGATCTCTACTTATCTCCTGTTTAGGTGAACACTTACCTTTAGTTGTCATTTGGAGAAGTCTATTTTAATGGAGGATGTGATTGTGAACAGGACTTTATTTACAAAAGAATGAGAAACAGGAGACTAAATGAGAAACTTACTGAACACTGAACAAACACAGGGACTATAAAAACAGAATACAAAAACATTAGCACAAGGAGGACAAAAACATGAAACCAAGGTAGAGCTACTGAGTGAAGAGCAAGAATAACTAAAGAAAACCATGAAGCCAAAACCACAGAACAACAACATTAAGAACCAGCAAAACTAGACTGAAAACAGGGGCTGTTTATACAAAATAAACAAATGAGGAACACCTGGGGGGGTGCAGAGACAGGTGAACAGGTTAACAAGGGGGTGGGGCTAAGGCAGGGCTAAAACCAAAACAACAACCACAGACTCGCACATAACACATGGACAAAGGCACACTGAGATTGTAAATACCAAAGACTAATCACAGGGCCAAGACAGGAGACCATTACAGTCATTTTGGAAACTTATTGTTTTTTCTTTTCCTAAATCTGAGAAAAGTTGCCTGTTAAAGGTGGGGGCTGGAAGACAATAGTAACGTGATATATTCTCTACTAAGAGCCCACTTGTCATTGAACTGCATAATGTTTTTGTGAGAGAATATCAGTTGTAAGTGTACATCAAAATTTGGACAAGGTTCTAGTAGTTTGGAGGGTCAAATGGCTGTGTGAGGAGGATGTGGAGACATTTAGGTGCACTTACTGTGGCTTGGAGTAAATGTTTGAGAGAGCTGCTTTCATGTAAAGCCCAGTTTTTGTACAGCAGAGTGAAAGATGTCCTTTATGAAACTGTTTGGTTGAAAAGAGAATCATGGTTTAATGGAGAAATTGCTTTAAATCTCTCTCTCTCTGTCTCTCTCTCTCTCTGTGTGTCTCTCTCTCTGTCTCTCTCTCTGTCTCTCTCTTTGTCTCTCTCTCTGTCTCTCTCTCTGTCTCTCTCTCTGTCTCTCTCTCTGTCTCTCTCTCTGTCTCTCTCT
>JBBKCR010044559.1:0-11049 GCA_037577295.1 Ladigesia roloffi
GTGTGTGTGTGTGTGTGTGTGTGTGTGTGTGTGTGTGTGTGTGTGTGTGTGTGTGTGTGTGTGTGTGTGTGCATTCATGTTCTTTTAGGCAGCTGTCCAAGTGTGTCTCATTTCTTAAATAGTAAAAAGCAGTCTAAATACACCCTCTCCTAAAGAGTGCAGTGAAGTGAGATCAGTAAATCGCACAGTTGAGTACTTCTGTGTCATTCTAATGCTCTGTTTTTAAAATATTTGGAGGAGTAAGCTAACATCATAAGAATGTTGGCAACACGAATGTTGGCCACAGTAAAACAGGATCAGTTTTCATGTCACGTTTGTGTGGTCTTAAAGGAACACGGCGTTAATGCGCTCTTTAAGAAATCAGTTTCTCTCAGTCTGCTCAAACTACATCACTCATGAACTGTTAATGAAACTGGGGTGTGATGTGTGTGTACATGTTTATAGCTCACACTGCCATGCTGTGTAGTAAACTGTTTGATCCCTAATGTTGAACTGGATGTGGTTCCATCATATTTAGAGGTTTTGAGGATGTAAATGTGGAAATTATTCGAAAGAGTATTGACCTTGATTTATTAATATTAGTCGTGCAGCACTTGTTCTGAACTAAAGAAGCCAAATTTGACCCCAAACATTTCTTTGTTGATCAACTACATCTGAAGAACGTTTTTCCAACTGTAGTGTTCCTTTAGATTTCTTTAGTTTGTTGTACATGTTATTTTACCTTCTTGACTTTATATTGTAGCTTTTGTGTGGCTGTGCAGTTGGAACATCAGCAGTTTCCTCCAGGATCAAAAAATGTGATTCTGATTCTGAATTTTGCAGGAACCGGCAGGCTAGAGTTAGTTCCGAATAGATACAAAGAGAGAAAAATAGCAAAACCTTTATGGTAGAATGTAGGAACAAGAAATAAGTAGCTTGTAATCTGGCAACCTGCATGATAAAGTCTTGATGATGTGTTTTTTGCTGAACTCTTTTGGCCTCAGGCCTGCAGCGTCCCGGTCCCGGAGCAGATCTGTAAGCAAGAAGAATGAAAGTAAGAAAAAGAGAGAGGAAGAGGAGCGCAGCGATGACGATCACCCCAACCGAGAGACGCAAGGAGGCCGAGATGAAGCCAGGAGCGGCAGCTTCAAGAGCAAAAAGAGCAAACAGGAGAGCAAGAGAAGCCGCAGGGAGTCCTGCTCTCGATCCAGGTCCCGTTCTAGGTCTCGCTCCAAACAAGGGAGCAGCAGAGATGGCTCCAAAAAGTCCGTCTCCAAGAGCCACGAAGCCTTGAAGAGGGGCGATGAAGGAACAGCAGAAAGGACCTTGCATTCCAGATCCCGTTCCCGTTCCCGTTCCCGGTCGCCGTCTGCCTCCAAAGACTGGGGCAAATCCAAATCTCACTCCAAGTCCCGGTCCCGCTCTCCAGCTAAAGGCGGCAGCCGCTCTGCCTCAGCCGCACACTCCGAGTCCCGCTCCAGATCCCGCTCGCGCTCCAGATCCCGATCACGCTCTCGCTCCCGCTCTCGATCATGATCCTGCGTGCACCGACTTGTAACTCACCTGACCTCTTTTATCTGTTCCTTTGTATTTTTATAAATACCGCTGTTGTAGATAGAGTGTGCCATACTTGTGCCATGTGTTTGCTTCGTTTGCTTACTGGTTTCTTAACTAATGGTATTATTGTCACTGTTACACATTTTTGAGTAGCTCTTTCTCTCGACAAATTTCTGTAGAATATAGTAATCTCTCGCTTGCTCTCAAGAGGAGTCGAAACATGGAGACATGCTAGACTATTGTGTCCTAATCTTTATACTGCACACAATTACAATTTTTTTTTCTCCCTAGGATGTAGTGAAGTATATTCTGCTTCATTATGTCTGTCATTTTGTGTGGTGTCCTGCTTTTAACTGAAATAAAAAAGGCTTGCCTGCTACGTATGCTTGGTCATTTTTATGTAAAACGCTTGGTTAATGTTGTAATTGCAGCTGTGGTATTAGATTCAGCGTCTGAGAGGTCAATTACAAAGGCATTCTGCAGTTGCAGTAGTTCTCCACTAGGTGGCACAAAATCAAGTAAAATTAAAACCAGTTAAAAGATACATTTCACTTTATTTTCAAATGGTATGAGTCCTTCCTCGTTTGCTGGTTTAATCTGTTATTTTTCAGTTTCCACTGTTTCCCATGTACTTGCTATTTATTACTGGTTTTACTGGTCTCAGTTCCTGTTTAGTCTAATGCAGGGGGTGAAAACCTTCACCCCATCTCTACCATACCCGATCCAGATCCTGAGGGCATTTAGGAGTATCCGAATAATAAGAGCCATGAATGTTAGACCATAAACGTCCATCCTAGTAAGTGTGTAGGACCAGGATTTGGCCTGTCCTGTTACAGTGCGTCCTGAAGAAAAACGCAATTGTTGCATGCTATGGAACCAGGAGCCTAATCATATTATATCTGACAAAAAAAACTTATATTTTCAGTTTATGCTGTTCAGAATAAAAACTGCTGACCCAGATACTGTCCAGTACTGTGCAATCCTTGTGCATTTCGTGCTGTTGCATCGTTGCCCACATAATTGCAGTCTGATGGTGAGAGACTAGGAGGAAAGGGAGGCGCTATTATATTGTCAGAGGAAAGAGAGTTGACTACATCGTGCGTTTTTGCATGCACTTTTGCGCAACTGGCAATAAGGATTTTATTGATTACTGATAAAAGGGGCTTGCTATTAAGTTTTAAACTCTTCCCGTAATCGACGAGTGTATGAGGTGCGGCTCCAGGACGTCTCTCTTGCTCATGTTTCTGGATTCACTGACATCTGCAAAAAAAACTTCCAAAATGCTGCTGAGAGGCTGAAAGGCTCTCCAGAGGCGCGACGGGCTCTGGAACGAGAGGGGCACAGTGAGTACATGTGGAGATAGTGGGCACGGCGGAACTTTGCAGGATTAAACCATGGAATTCAGCGGCTGAACGTGGGTTTGGATGTTTCGTGAAACGACCTGGAAAAACATTCAGACAATATTATGAGGCTTTGTCACGCTACTTTATCCAGATTTGACCTTAAATAAGGTCAATAGATCCCATGATCGTGGATTAGCCTGTTGTGCAAATTTCAGCTTCTGATTCAGCTTCGATCGCGTCAGTTTAAGCCTTGATTGAGCCTATGCAGTTTGTTTCCATCATCAAAAATTCGCTTCTCCGCGAAGGATCAAAAAGCAAACTGTCTTGTCCAAATGTCACCCTATCCTGCGCTTCATATACATGTATGTATGCAGAAAAATGCATATTTGAACAAATTTCAACTTTCTACAGCTTATAATAAATTACCCGCGGAGATAAAATGTCCGTTTTCATCGCGTGTGGATTGATTGTGAAGAACAGAATCCGGTATATCAGCATTTCTTTCGAGATTTGTTCCTGATTTCGAGTGCGCAACACGGTGAGGGAACAGGAGACTCGGCTGAAAACCACCAACACAGACTCAACCGGATCACACCTTCATCAGTCTGATTAATGATCCGTTTTAGACACGAAGGCTAAACACAGATCATCGTCACCGAGTCATCTGCAGCCTAAACGATCTGACAAGTAGTCTCGGAACCACCGTGGGACAAAAGCCCTGAAAGAATCAGGACCATCTACCTGAACCAGGAGAAGACCTGGCTCACGGTGCTCCGGGATATTCAACGGAATTCGTGCCCACATCTAGAACATCTTGGAACCAGGAGAGGCTCGTTTCCCAGGCTCAGGTATCAGACATCATTTGAGATAGGAACTGATCTGTCACCATGCTTTAGGACGGACTGGTCCTGGGGCAAATCTAATTTCGCTATTAAATTTCACTTTTTAAAGTCAAGGTGATGTTATTAAACAGAAAATTGAAGATGGATCAATCTAGTAATTTGCTTACTAATATAATGGTTAATTTTCCCTATAGAATTAATTTCAGGGCTGATTTATTGCATATATATATATATATATATATAAATTCAGAAAGCCTTCCTATTACCTGCAAGGGCATTTCAGCACATCCTGGAATGCAGATAAGTACGTCCAATTTAGCACCAGTCGCAGCTGTTTACCTACACTTGCCCCTTTAGACCCTTTTATCTCATTTAACAACTCCATCAGGAACTCCAAGCATGTCCCTGGAGTTTAAATAAACCAGAAGCAGTCTGTTGGCCCCCCGCTTTCTCAGACACAAAGATAACAGAAGTACCTTTTGATGTTTCCGGTTATTTCTTGTGTTCTATTGTTGGTGCTGTATTTGGTTAGATTTTGGAGACTAGAGAACCATAACTGGTCAGTTATATTTGACAAGGCCTACAGGGCTTAACAGGTATTTTTGCAACAAAAACATTACATTCATCTCTCAGTCACACATTTCTCCTGCGAGGTCAAATCAGTTAAAATTGTCATTTTATAGTTGATTTAGAATATATAGAAAGTTTTCATAGAAAACTAGCTTGTTATGTCATCAAGATAACAAAATGCTATCACCATATCACACACATATGATGCATGTGATATGATTAAGGTGCGGCAATCTAAAATGTAAAACAACGACCTCCGACTGCGAACTCTCAGACTTTGTGTGGTCCGTTATAATGAATATTTACGGAGCCCAGAGAGAAAGAGGAAACACCAAAGAGCATGATGTTGTTTAGCATATTTAGCATATTTCTTGTAAGTTGAAGTATTTCAATGAACACCATGTTCTCTATTAGGTAAGGAAGTGAGTGCTCATAAACAGTTGCAGTTAAACGTCAATTAAGCTGTGTTCCATCTTGGATATGCCCTTTTCAGTAACAGCAAACCAGGTTTCAGTGTTTACCTGGGAATTAGTTCATTCTTCATCATGTTACAAATTTAAAACTGTAAATATAATATGTATAAAATGCAGAATTATTAGTCTTTCTCTTTAATGATGTATGGAGACTTTGAGGTATGAAATATAATATGAAACTCTTATGATATCCATCCCAGCTGCTGAGTCTGGCTGAAGGGCAATGTGGCAGGGATCTCAGGCACATCCTACTCTGTCGCCTCCAGCGACAGTCTATTGTGAATATAAAGTACGATTGCATAGAGTGGTGTTTATTGCAACGTTGTACTTTGTATTCAGGTGATTGCTGCTTTAGGTTCTACAGTTGTTGAGATTCCTATAAATGTCCAAATATATTTATTTACATTAAATTTACAGCATTTTTCCAGACGCCTTTATCTAAAGCGACTGCCATTCCCTAACTACAGGGGACAGTCTCCCTCGAGCAACTTGGGGTTAAGGGTCTTGCTCAGGGACCCAGTGGTGTTGCTGGGGGTAGGATTCGAACTCAGGACCTCATGGTCCAGAGGCAAGTGTCCTACCCACTGAGCCATATAATCCTACCCACCACTCATATAATGTGTGAATTTATATAATGTGTGAATCCTGTATGATAAGCTGTCTGCATGTGTGTCCCAAGGAGACTTTGGCCTAATAAGCTAAGCAGTGTTTTCCCGTCTTTGTCCATGTTTGTCCATCTGGAGTGGGGGACGACACCTCCGAAGACTTGTACTTGGGCCTCATGTGATGATGAAACATCCCTGCTCCACTGTGGCTAAAAACAGGCACCAGCAGCATCTCTGTTTGACTACATGCTTCAGCACAAGGTAACATTATACAGTCATAAATGAAATTATTCAAACCTCTGGCAAATTTTGACTCAGCAATTTTGGCTTAGTTACAAGCAAGTTTCTTCTTAATTGATGATGACACTAGCTTCTCCCTGAACGTAAAAAGAGGATCTACAAGAGGCATCATTGTGGGGAAAATATTTCACAGCTTTAATTTACATATGAATAAAAGTGTCATGTCTAATATTATTGATACCTTTCTGAATAATCAATAGAAATAGCCTTTTATGGGGCTAATATAGCAATCAAATGCTTCTTATAAACGGTAATGAGCTTTTTGCATGTCTCCACCATAGATTGTGACAGTTTTCAAAAGGTATGACTAATGTTGGGCAGGCCACTTTTTTGTTTAAATGAAAATAAAAGCTGAGAAATAAATTTCTCTACAATGATGCCTCTTTTCCATCGCCTTCTTATCTTCTGGGACACACTGGTGTCATTTCCAGTGAAGAAGAAACTTGTTTGTTGAATTAAAGTAACTAATTCATAATTAGCTAGGGGTATGAATCATTTCATTCACTTCCAGTTTGGATTAAAAGATCAAATTGTAATTTGAAGAAGGCATGGAAAATAACACTCTACATTTAAAGCTCAGTTTTTATGTGGGTTCAGAAAGACATCTGGCCGTTTTGTACTCTTCCCTGCAGAATCCCATTAAGGTGTGGCCCTAACAGGGTGGGCTGGAAGCATGAGAACCCAGAAGACTCAAGGCCAAGCTCCAGCCGCACGTTCCCATCAGCGCTTGCGGCGCTTCGGTCTGCTCTCCCAGAGGAAGAAGGAGGGCGTGATCCAGGGCAAACTGCGCATCCGCTCCATCCCAGGTGCGTTCCTGGTGCTGGGCGTGGTGGTGGTGATCGTTGGCACGGCGCTAGCAGTGGCAGGGTACTGGCCGTATCGAGCGCAGCGCGCCACGCTGGCCACCATGGGGGACGGCATCTCTAGCACCTCTCAGTCATCTGGATGGGGCCTGGGAGCCAAAGGGCTGTTCTCCACCGCCAGTCTGATCCACAGCGAGAGGATGAAGCTCCTAGGCCCCGTCATCATGGGTGTGGGTCTTTTCATCCTCATCTGTGCAAACACGGTGCTGTATGAGAACCGAGACAGGGAAACGCAGATGCTGCTGGCCCAGATGCGGAGCGTGATCTGCTCTGTGTCTGCAGCCGTGCCCGCCGCCGACCCCCAGCAGGTCAACTCCTTGGCCAGACACTACGAGTGGGTCAGCAGTTTGCCCGCAGCCCACCTGAACATCCTGTGCCTTCAGGAACTGGTCTCCTCGGAACCGTTATTGCAGATCAAGTCCTCTGAGGAAGAAGACGCTTTGGAGCAGAGAGCGGTTCTTCGCACGGAGGTCCTTCATCACCAAGAGTCCTCCTCCACTCCCTCGGTGCATTCTTCCAATTCCCGCAACTCCAGCAAAGTAGACTTTAACATAGTCCCCGATGCAGAACGGGGAGCCAGCGGTGGCCAGAAGCCACAGCCAGAAATCCATTGCAAGCTGAGCAACTGTCTGACTGTGAGCTCTATGTCCACCCTTGAGGGGGAGGAGTGGGAGTTAAGCACACTTCCCCCCAGGCGCTCACACAGTATGAGCTCCAGGACGAAACCACACGCTCTGCCCAGAGCTCTGGTTTGGCTCGAGGAACGAGCTGAGCTCTCCTCACATCACCCTCGGCGGCTGCGGCGACAGTCCAGCTCAGAGGTTTGTATAAATATGGCAAGTGCTTGCACGGTGACCTTTGACTGTGACCTTGCTCCTGTGAAGGAGCAGAGGCATCGCAGCTGGCCTCGACTCGACCTTGGATACGTCAGGAGGTATCTCAAGCTGGAGAACAAGGAGGACTCAGTGGACAAGTTACTGGATCAGCTGGAGCAGCAGTGCTCACAGTTGGATCGAAGCTTTGGCTCAGGACCCTTCCAGTGAGCACGTTGCTGATGATGTGCACACATCAGTGTTAATGCTTTGGCAAATGCCAAGGTCTCAGTAGCGTCTCAGAAACTGATGTGCTAAAGGGGGAATAATCTAGTGTGAAAATCCTTTTTTTTTCCTCCACCGTTTATGGAGTTTCCTGGAAGAATCACTAGTTGAAAGGACACAGCCGTTTATCTCGCCGGACTGATAGGTTGTGTTTTTTCTGGCGTGTGCGGAGTATAGAGGAGAAGATAATATATCGGTCATTTTCCTGTCCAGCTATTTTCCTTTGGCCATTCATGATAAGCATTTGTCTTGGATATCATCAGTTGGCTTTGCTTAATTATAAATGGTTTTGAAAACTGGGAAACATGAAGCACAGTGTTGTCAGATGACTGAACAAATGGCCTGTTTTCAGCTTGGCAGGAATACAAGCAATCCATGTGTGATTGTCTCCAAAACTCTGCTTTGTCCACTTGTCCACTGCAGAAAGCAATATGAAGGACGGTCTAAGCTGTATCAGCCTAAAAGTTATACTTTTTATATAAGAGGCCCATGATTTGTAGCTGGCCGTCTATAGAAATGTCCCCGAACAATGATTATCTTGCCAAATACTTATATTGTGTCGGTCTGGTTGGATAGTTCGCATCTCATCCTGTGTCTTTAATGGAATCCGGTCTTGGTTCATTTTAGCGTTCCTGTTACACACAACCACCATAAACCTCTCCTCCCTCACCGGTGGTGTAAGAACAGAACACATCCTGAAAATAGACTGTCTTCCTGACTTCATTCATTGAGGTGATCAGTGGGATTGCATGCAGTAATGCAAAGACACATTTCAGTGTTTGTCCATCAAGAAAGTGGAGCTTCCTTTTTTTGCACATGGAGGGTCTAGCTGTACTGTTCTGAAGGAAAAAAAACTCTCTGTTTCTCTCTCTATTTCTCTCTCCCTCTATTTCTCTCTCTCTGCCTGTTTTGTATGCTGTGTGTGTGTGACAGTTTGCATTCTACATGTACACGAAGCAATATCTGCATTCTGGTTGATGGGTCCATTATGCCTGTGTTAAAAATAAAAAAAGCAAAGCAAAAATAAACAAGATGTTAAAGTGCTGAGATCTTCTTGCACTTTTGCTCGAACACAAATAGTGGATGTAGACTGACGAGCCACGTTGTTCGGATTACCTACCGTGCGTCTAGGGATGTCACGATGAAAGATTTTGATGGCACGATTATCGTCTGGGAAATAATCACGTTTTCACAATTATCATTATTATTTTGCATGTATACATTTCACACAAAGTAGCTAGACAATCACGTTCCTCAAAACTTTTTTCCTTTTATTACTATTTTATTAAAGGAAACACATACACACACGCACGCACACACACAGAAGACCCATCATCTTGAAGATGATATACAAAAAACTCCCATAGGGCAGACTTCTATCAGTTCATTGGTGGAAAGCGTGTTATATTTTTTCCCTCTACCATTGTTTAGTACGGTCAAGTGAGCCATAATGCGCTGATTGTACTGTCAAGGCTTGTCCAACCCATCTGCTGATAGCCCTGTCGTAATCAAGGTTTTTAAGAGCACCAACAGAAACACGGTGTTGAGGAGCCTTTACGCTAATTAATAGTTCCATTTACAATCGCGATTAATCGAGAAACCGGTTAATCGTGACATCCCTACTTGTGTCTGCCCATTTTGCGAGCTCCACTTGTACACAGATCTTGAGTGGACGGTTGATCTCTCTCAGCACAGCAGTGACACTGATATGGAAGTGGTGCATTAGTGTGTGTGAATGTGGTCGGGTGTTGCACATAATGGAACTGGAATCCTAAAAAGTTACTCTCTAGTCCCTAACCGAAGCCAAAATCTGACCACGGAACACTGCTGGCAGGATATTATGACTTGGCAGGACGTTCAGCACATTAACGTTCCACTAGCATGTCAGTTTTATAGCTGAGCTGAGAACAATCCCCCCTTCACCAAATAATTCCTGTTTACGGGTGGTCCTGTAGTGGTCCTGACCATTAATGGCCAGGGTGAAGGTGGAGATTAAATGATGCCGATAGACACACGAACTGCAGCGAGTGTAACTGTAACCTTCTGCCTGGTCAGTGGAGCTGAGAATATGAGCAGTGAGTGTAGAACCTATTTAATGAAGCGGCTTTCTTCATGCGCAATCCTTTTATATACTGCATTTCTCTCTGTAAAACCAGGCTACTTAAAACTTTTATACAACCTGCAGCGGACAGTTTGATATTTCACATGCCAAGAAGCATGATGTTCAATGACAGATATGTTTAGATCGACAGCCATGGAAAAGCAAAACAAGAGACTTTTGCAATTTGTAGAGTGTGTCTGTGTAAAATGCGCACATGCCTGTTTTTTTATACACTGTCGACCACACTTGATTCCAAATTCCAAACAAAAAATGTTTTTTATTAAATATGTCAATAATTTATTATACCTTGGAAATGATAAACAACACACTTACATTATTTTACAACTGCAGCAATTAAAACAGTGATGTTAAGAGCAGAGTGTGTGCACACACACACACACAGCTGCAAGTTGTACAAAGCATTCTTCATTTTTCCATTTGTGATATTCTGGGTAGATAAGGGACAAATTGATTTGCTGCAACAGTGCACAAAAGACTAGAACATATGCCCATAACAGACTAATCTGATTTTGGATGAAGGGTGGTGGAGAGGAGGAGATTCTGTCCAGAGAATATACAAAACCCAAAGGAGTGTTCCTGGTGTTAGGCGCGATGGAGGTAGTGGCAGGGTACTGCCCATATGCTCTACGGGAACCAAGATAAGGAAACAGCGGGATCTGCTCTGTCCTGCTGTGATTCTAGAAAAGAAAACGTTCATGAGGATGGAACATGGCCATTCTGTCATACAGGCACACACCACAGCACAAAGTGTGAACTGCATGAAATTCCTCCTCTGTATTTAAACCCATTCACCAAGTGAAGGGCAGCCAGGAACACAGCGCCTGGGGACCAGAGTTTGCGGACGGTACCTTACTCAGTGTACCTCGGAGGTGCTTAGTGCTGTGGTCCCCAACCCCCGGGCTGCGGTGTGGAGCAATGTGTGTATCAACAATCACCCCCCCAGTCCACGGTAAAATTGTCCAGCCAATCTCTGTAGACCCCTGCCTGTAATTTTCACACCACTGAACTCTCAAATGTGCTTTTGTCTTTGCATTAAAGGACTTGATCACTAGACTATAACCTCTTGAAGTAGATGTGAATGGTTCTTGTAACCTTTTAAGTCACCCGGGACTGAACGTACGCCTTTAAGCACAGCTTCTAACACTATGAAACCCAATGTACTTAAAATATTCTTAATTCTACTTTAATTTATGCAACAAACACCTTAATTTGAATTAAGTTCCCATTAATTTGTAAACTGTTCCCTTAATTTTACCTTAAAATGGATTTAAGGTGTGAGTGTGAAACCCCTTAATCCT
>JBBKCR010044589.1:0-11047 GCA_037577295.1 Ladigesia roloffi
TGTGTGAGAGTGTGTGAGTGTGTGTGAGTGTGTGTGTGTGTGTGTGAGAGACAGAGTGTAAAAGACAGTGAGCACACTAACTTTAGAATTATACTTTGTTGCTTATTATTGTTGGCACTTTTTCACACTTTCGTCCTTTCATGAGCTCGTCTCGTGCCACACTCAGAAAAATGTTCACTGTAAGCATCATTAGAAGCCTGTTCATAACAAGTAGAGCTGCAGCCATGACCACCTAAACCAAGACATTGCAGAGACCGGAGGGCATCAAGACCAAGGCCAAAGCCAAGACCAAGACCAAGACCCTCATAGGCGAGACCAAGGCAGGTTGAGACCGAGACCAAGACCAAAAACAGACTAGAGCTAGAATCGCCATCAAGATTCTTGGACAATCTGTAGAGAAAATAGGCCCTGCTGTAAAGTGTCATTTCTTGTTAAGTCAACTTCATGTTATCTTTTCAATTATATTGTCATGGTGGTTCAAAAAAATTGGCAAACAGCAGAATGTGTCTTTTTCTGGGACGTTTTGCAAATGTAGTCTTTGTGTTATTTTTGCTAATGTCAATTACTGCTGAATTCGCAGACATCTGACAGGTTGGCCTTTTATTGATGCGCATAATGAATACCAGAGTTACTTCAAAATTGTAATGCATTATTCATTTCTTGTTACTTTGATTTCAAGGTATTTAGTTACATTAGAATATAACTGTATTTAAGATGTAAGGCATTACACTACTCTTGCATTACTTTTAAATTAACTCTCACCAAAATAATTGGAAATAGGGAGTTAGCAATGTAAATGTAGCTTATGACTCAATGAGCCGATTACATACCCAGTGGAAGGTGATGAGGTATAGGACTGAGCGGCTTATGGTTAAAAAAAGTACTATCCGACGTTAGATCAGGTGTAAGTTCACTCTTAGGCGTCGCCACCATTCGATCAAAGGGGGACGTGTCGCACTTAGGTTTCATAATTCTGACCCCCTTGGGTTCACTCATCTCTCTGCTCTGTCTGACTACAAGAAGCGAAACATTTTTCTCCTCGGCTGATCTTGTGGTGATTTTGGCGAATTTGTACAGTAGCAACCCTGCAGTAAAGTTTAGTGTTAGGTGTTCAGTTAGTTTAAACTTAAAAGTGTAGAGATGGGATAAGAAGGTTGGGGGTGGGGTCTGATTGTGACCGTGCATGTGCGCGTGTGTTTGGCTGAGGGAGAGAGCGAGTATGAGAGAAGCGAGAGGACATCCCAACTAGTTGGGCTCAGTTATTTTTCTGTTTTACTTCAGGGTGGTTACGGCCGACAGTAACCTGTTCTGTAATGATAAACAGTAGTTTACGTCAGACCCGTATTATTCCTTTGTAGTGATGTATGAAAAAAAAGCATGCACCGTTTTCTCTTTTTTCGTCCCATCGAGACCGCTTTGTCTGAGACCAAGACAAGACCGAGACCAAATAGATTTGAGACCAAGACAAGACCAAGACCACAAAAAAATTCAACACTGCTGTGAGTTATTTCTCAAGCAGAGAACATCAAGATAAACAGCCATAAACAAGTGCGGCAGGTAGACCATAAATATAAAAGGCCCTTAATTTGCTTGATTCCAATACATACATCATTTTCACATGCTCAGAGCTTTACACTGTCGTTAAGTTCCAGCAGACTAAAAGTAAGTTTTTCCTGGAAAAAAGGGATATTAATATTATTTCATGACCTATTTTAAAACAGAAAAAAAGCCTGGAGCAACTTTTTTTTCAATTATAACTGTGATAGAACATTACACAATATACTCCCTCACTAAATGTAATGGTAAACCCATGATGTTACCACCCTGTGACAATGTAGTAGCCTTTTTTCTGCAAGTGTACACAGCCAAGCACTAATTAAAAACATTTAATTCATAAAATGAACCAATTAAGTAAATTAAATACATAATTATTTTTAGTATAACTACAGCTTCCATTTGTTCTGTCATGCTGTCCATAAACAGGTACAATAGACTCAGAACAGTAAAGTAAACAATAACTTTTCACAGACAGAAACGACCACCTCAGTGGGATGAGGCCATAGAGTTCAGCAGCAGAAGTGAAAATTTGAGATATTTTTTACTAGTTTTGGTTTATTTTAGGTAATATGTAAAACATACAAAACATTCAAGGTGCTATGAGATAAACTTAAGCATAGGAGTAGATTAAAAGAACATATGTGATACATTAAAAGACCAATGTTAATAAAGCTATATTAAAGAATACAGAAAAGCGCATGATTTATTTATTTATTTATTTTAATCTTACAGTTTAAAACTGAGGGTAGCAGAAAACAAGGCTTCTGTCAAGAAATAATAATCTTCCCTTACAACAATTTCAAAATGAGAAAATGTAGAAATTATAATAACATTTGTGTGTGTATAAACTCTCTTTGTCTAAATATAAAAATGTCCACTCAGCACTGCCAGTGTGTAAAGAAGAGTGTAGTACCTTCGCAGTACCTGCAGGCTCCAAGTGCAAATAAAGTGTAACTTTACGCTCTAATGACTTAGCCAGTCGATGAAGTTACAATGATCTGCACAGAAATGGGCTTTAGAGTAGCTGATAGACAGAAAACAAAACCAACATGAAGGGAGACCAACAACACAGCAGAAACCGAGAGAGGCAGAAGGAGCTGGGCTTCGGGCCCAGGGTAAGGAGGTACAGACGGTGCTACTCTGTAATGCTCTGCTCTCATTGCCATGTAATGCTCCTCTGCGTTCTCTCTCACACCGACACATTCACTACTAAGATTTCCTGGCAGGGCTCCCTGTGGCCTCAGAGCCAATCAGAGATTAGTTTCACTTTCCCATAGTTTCCAACTGAACTTCAGAGCAATAATACGTCACGTTGTAATTTTTTTGGTCGAATCATAAGCTCAAACCTTTTTTTTTTTTGTAATTTATGTCAAATGGCCCAACACAAACATTCTAAATAATAAGATTTGAACATAGTTTAATCAAGAAACAATCAAGAAGGTCAGTGCAAATGTTTGTCAGGTGCAAGTTCATTCAAACTAGCTTTTGTTGTTTGTTGGACCTGAATGACGCAATCCCTTATTTCCTATACAGGGTCTCTTCTTGCTCCCTGTTTTGGATCTCCAAGAGATTTTCTGCAACAGATATGTGGGCTTCAAGCTTGCAGGCACTTATACACAGCCCTCGTCAAACAGAGCTCCTACTGAGAGTGACTTCAAAGCATAGCTGCACAAGCCCATTAGAAAATTTGTTCATGATTTACAACAAAAAATCATCTATATGATTTCCAGAGACACTTTATACATAAGTGCTCAAACTGCAAAGCCCACATTTAAATCAATCTAATCAATTCATATTAGCAACGGCAATCAAGTTCTGTAAATCTGAGGAAATTCAAGTGGTTTCATGGTGGCTTGAAGTTAGTGCCCTTGGGAAACTTAGGGGGTTTTGACTTTTTATTTACAGCCTTTATAGGGCAGCACTATAACACAGAATCTTTACAGGACTTGCAGTTGTGTATTTAGATTTGAAAAACTATTTGTAGTGAAACCTGATTTCACTCTGCTTTTCACATGACATTAAGCACCCATGTAGGTATACACACACACACACACACACACACAGTCACATTTCAGGGGTGGGGTGATGGTATTGCTGCCTTTCCTAAAGTGCTGCCTAAACAACTACATATTCTACATAGGGACTCCCTGGCAGTTTTCATTCTATGATTATTTTTGCTGGGTTGAATATGGACATCTGAGGAGTTCATTCATCCTTTAGAGCCAAAAATGTGTCTCTAGGTACAATTGAATTTATCAATGCTGTTCTATGTTCCTGCCAAATGTACTTTGAATTAAAAGAACTAAAAGAGTTTACAAAGAGCTGATCAACCCAAAAATATACATTTTTATTTTATTTGTGCCAGAAATAACCATTTTGAGCAAACAAATAAAAATTATACATGCTTCAATCCCTTTTTAATATAAAATAATGAATCCATGGGGATCTGAATGTATGTACCTGTAAATGTCAAACACTCACTCAGAAACTAGTAGTGCATGTATGTATTGACATGATGGAGTTAAAGAAATGCCGAATGTCCAGTGGCTTCAACTGCAAACTAGCAAAATGCTGGCCTGCTGGGAAGTGACAGGCTGCTTACATGTTCACCTAATACTCAGCAAACCTGTGTGTCTCATTTTGAGCTATTTTAAAAAGAACCCCCAAAAAATCTTCCACTGTTCTCAGGTTACGTACTATGAATGAGCCCCAAGAGACAATCTGGTAAGCATACAGCTACACTAACTGAGGCTGCCATTTACAAATAACAAACGTCACCTCCAGAGACACCATTCTCTGTGAAGTCTCCCTCCCACTAAGCCCACTGAGAGAGTCAGTTTTGAGGGCAGTTGTTGAAAGTCAATATTAGCTCACAAACAACTGGAGATGCCATCAAGATGCTCAGGTCTACTGTGGCTTTGCTTTGAGCAAATGCAAAAACAAACACTAAGTCCTTGTTTAGGTACTACACAGGTGCAAAGGGCACAAAAAGACAAACACCACATTGCCGTCAGTGTCGGAAACATTATGGGATGCATGGCTGGCTCCGGAACTCTTTAACTAGCTTTTGCAGACAGCTTAAAAGGGTTTACGAGGGAGATGTCTTAACAAGGGCCGGAGGCTGACCTTATAGGTTAGGTAGTTGTTTAGGAACATTTAGGATACATGGAACCCTGGTTTACGAGCCAAGGAACATGTGCTAAAGCAATAGCCTATGGCAAGATGGGCTTGGGGAAAGAGGTTTCATTGTCTTTTTGTGTAACTAGGCACAGCTGTTTGTCACCATTTTAGGAGGATTCTTAACTTGGTTTTACTACAAACAAAGTACGTTCAATAAGCTGATGAGGAAGTTACTAGGAGCCTTATTATCACACATGCTGTCCTGGCAAAACTTTATTTGATGTTCGCCCACATCAAGACCTCATCGACCTTAACTAGACCTCTGCATTCATAACAGTGCTAGAAATAACATGTCAGTTTATGGGCATTTTTATCAATACTCACCTAAGAAAATATTATTTGTAATTTTGAACATATTGACTCATAAAACTGTTCATAATTGTTCAAGTGTTGCTATATAATATCAAGTTGTATAGGTTTCTAGGTATAGGTTACCAGATGGTTTCATTCCTCCCACAGTCCAAAGACATGTACATCTGGAGGATGCTGAATGTGTGAAGTGTGAACGTGTGAATGTGTGTGTGAATTTGTTATTATCTGCCCTGTGATGGACTGGCGACCTGTCTAGTGCGATTCTCTGCCTTTTGCTTTATGAGAACTGGGAGAGGCTCCAGCCCCCTGTGACCATAAGAGGCTGAGTGGATGGATGGATATTAAACTGTCTCAGTTAGCAAAGCTAATACAGAGAGGGGCAGCTTGGTAAAAACAATTTTTTTGCTGCCATGAGGAAATTTTATCTTTATTATTCCATTTAAACCATTTCTATATATCCATTTATCATGATACATACATGGCAGCCGGTGTTTTTAAATACAGTAATAGAAATGTTCCATTGTTTGGTGAAAATATACTCTTGTTTTAGAGGTTATGTAAAAAAATGTATGTCACTTTTAGTATCTTTGTATGTACATTTTGTGGGTTTGTCTGTTTTTAAACCCAGAAACTCTCTTAAACTGCAACTGGGTTGTGCAAACAATCTCATTCACAGTAAATTGTGAGTGGTTTTCAACCCAAAGCCAAAGAACACCGACTATTCTGTTGTGTCTTGACCATCTCAGGTCATGTCATGCCATATTGTGATCTCACAGTCATTTGCTCTCAGTCCAGAGACATGCGGGTTTGTGCTGAGCACATAAGAGCGCTCTTCTCCAGTTGCCTCAGATCTCTATTCCATATGGCAGGAAGCAAAGAGAGACTTTCCACTCAGGGGCTATCCTAAGGATGTGTCTGCTCACAGGCCCTGGTTTTGTGTCTGCAAATCGTATAACAGTTTTTGCATCTGAAAATATTTAGACCACTTTAAATCTATCTCAGAACCTAAGTAGACGTTCATTAGTCTAGGTACGTCCCTAAACTAGATTTCTCAGTCAGGTAATCTTTAATCAAGTCATAAAAAGTACAAATAAAACTACATATGTTCTTCCCACTCAAAATATTTCTCTACGGGGAAGACTAAGGGTAATCCTAGATGGCTTGAATTTCCAGAAATACCCACAAAAATCCCAAACTAATGCATCACAGCAGAAGGTCTGGGAATACAGTGGCTACTTACTGAGTCTTAACCACTGAGGGAAGTCTGTGGGGCTCCATTACATGTCTCAACCTGAATGAGAGGACTCACGCAGACAACTGTTCATTTCTAAACAGCTACGTAATTGCTATATGGACAGACACACCGGGAACCTAATTCAGTCAAGACTTCCATCCCACCCAAAAGTTCGACTCCATCCGGAGATTCTGCATTTTCTTTCCTTTTTTGAGCAGGGGAAGGAATTTTTCAGCACGACCTCATGAAGGTCTAATTAAATCCAGAGTGGAGGGGAGCAGTGAGAGCAGCCACACATGTTCCAGTTCTCATCTGGGCAAAGTGCTCCTGCTGCTCCTGAGCTGGCAGCACACCCGAGCGGAAATCTCCAAACACTGGAACTGAATGAACCTCCCAAAGCACAAACCTCTACACACTTATCTCTGTAAGTCAACATGATGAGACCTATTGTACTTAAAGGGGCATTCTGGCCTAAAGTAAGCATTTGATATGATATGGTGTTTCTGCCTATCAATATTCCCACTATGATACTCACCACACGTTACACAAACGCATCATACAACCATTAGGGACAGCACCCTTCCTACCAGTAGCCCAAATTACTGCGTCGTTCAAACTATTGTTTTCTCTGTTCTCCAACTATTTACTTAACAGAATCCTGATTATTTTCTGGTGTGTGTTTGAGTAGGTAAATATCAGTAATATCAGTTCTGCTTACAGCTGCTATGAATTGAGTTCAAATTCTGCTAAAGCCAAATGTAGCATATTTATAGATTTCCTTTCACTTTTCTGAGCAAAATAATTACATTTTATTAAAAGAAAACATGGCGACAGGTCAGACCGTTCAGTATATGACAGCATATCACAGCCCTGCATATCACACCCTTTTGTGTTATCAGTTCTGAAAAGGCCTATATGAGCCCTGTTCAAACCGCCATGCACAAATTGCTAATAGATTAAACTGACTCACCATTGAGGAAGAGCTCCTCCTGTCTCGCCTGTCTTGCCTCTGACGAGAAACATCTTTTCTTCAGCCAGTCAGGCTCAAACTCACTGCTGTGTTGATCTGGCCATGTGACGGAGACCTGAGTGGGAGTTCAGACACTTAACTGTAACGTAAAAATGCGTGCTGGGGCCAGACATGTCTTGCACAACAATAAAAGAAGAAAAAGGGCCACAGTAGTTTTCTGGTCCTACCTTGTTGTTCTCAGTGAGCTGTACTTGATCCACTCCAGTGTGCACATCGAAGTCAGTGAGTAGAAGACTCCGAGCTTGTGCTGACTGCAGGGTGCATAGTGGGCACTGGCAATTATCCCTGAGCCAGGTGAACGGATATAAACTACAGCTCCCGTCATCCCACTCCACCTGCAGGAGTCTCTCGTGGTCCAGTGCCCTAGCCTGCCTGACCCCAGGACTCCCACCGACAGCAAGTAGAGGGGCTGCTGCCAGCGTCTGATGCCCAAAACGAGGCACTGTGGCTGGTCTTGATGTGCTACTGGCCCCTTTTAGCACATAGAGAGCTCGTTTGGAGACACATCGAGCAAGACTGGACAACATTCTGAGCGTGAGGCACCTTTAGTGTGGTGTGTAGCCAGGAGTAACAAGCTGTCATTCTGGAGACATATAAAAAGGGTGAAGTGGTTACATAAGCATTTTTACAGTCTCTTTTATTACAACCACATGAGTTTACAACACCTTTGTTACAAGATGATAATCCGTTTATTCACTGAAATGGTACACTGCTGCATGTCGGAAAGAGACTGACCCCTCTGTTTGGAGTTCATGTTTGCCGAGCAACAATGCAGCCAAAAGAGAGATCAGTATCAAGAGCCAAAAGCATGAAGTTTATTGTTTGTATTACACTAAAGCTATTTTTTTAATTTAAAATAAAAATGCTGATTATGAACGTTCAGTTCACAACAAATGGACAGATTTTTAAGTGGCATCATTGCTAATAAAAAATAATAATTTAACCTTTTTTTTACCTTCCTGCTCCCTAAATGTAAATATGCCACTGAACTCTACTCATAACACATATCATATTATTCCTGTGATCACCGTTTGGCCCACATGTACGGACTTCTATTGATGTCATTTTGCACGTTCTGTCCCATTCATTTGACTTTATGTGTTATATAATGGATAGAGGGTTAAAAGCATGAAGATAATTATAGGGTTGAAGTACAGTATTTTAAATGGTGTAGTGTTAATGTATAATATTATAAACAATTAAACAATAAAACAATTTTCCAAGTTATGTTGGCCCAGTTTTACTTAACTCAAAAAGAGGTGTGTACCAATTTCTATTAAAAATCCAAAAAATCACAAAATATATGTATTCAATAAACTATTGCAGGTATGTAAAGATGCTATTATGTTAAACCTCGTGGATTTTTACATGAGTAGGAAGCTGTAAAAAATTAAAAAATTCTAGATATTTCCAGAAATATGAGAGATGTAGATGATTTGCTGAAGACTGACCCTGAGAAAGTTATTTTAATGTAACATTCAGGGTGCCTCACAGTTTCATTGTGGTGATATATAGGACAGATAACTTATTATGCGATTATTGTTAAAATAAAATTAAAATATATTACTTGCCAGTTTAACTTGTTGCTAAAAAATGAAACACCCACACATATCTCCTGGTGTTTAGCTTACTACACTGTATACGTTTTTAATGAATGAAGGCAAAGTGATTTCCTTTAGTACTGCAAATTAATATTGTTTTATTATGCAATAGGGTCTCGACAACTGTGATATCACAATGTAAACACACACTATAGAACACAGTGTTTACATTGTGACATAGTTGTCCGGTTTTGAGTCACAACTCCGTGCCCCAGAACCCAGCAGCAATAGCCGCCAGTTATGATCACATATGAGATGTGATATTTGTGCACAGGATCAACTCTTCGATTAATCAAATATAAGTATTGATCAAATATGTTCATTATCGATGAGCATATCATGGACTTAATCTTGTGCACAGATCTTAAATCTCGTATGTGATCATAACTGGTGGCTATTGCTGCTGTACATCCTCTTAAAAGCCTCATCAGTAAATTATGCAGTCACACAGAAATCACCATAACGTTTTGGTCAAAATATCCCAGCTATTTTAAATAGCGACCTCACTGCACGTCGAGTGTGAATGTTGCTTGTTGTCACTGGCACACTTAACACTCATTCTCCATAACACAAGAGTCATGTGATTATATTGCGAAACCACAATGCACTTTTTGTAGTAATTTGTAGTAATAAGGGAATTACTTTGCATTTATTCAATAATAACTTAATTATAACGTATATTAATACACAGTGTAGATGACAATACTACAACCTAGATGCCAGGAAATATTTGTCGATGTTACATTTCAATAAAGTGAAATATTCTTTATTTTTGATCGTTTCAGACATTAGCACCCCTTTGCCTAGCACCATTAAGCTCAGCAACACCAAAAGAACCGGGTGATCGTTGGATGACCAAAGAATTCTTTCCCTGGTGAAGAAAACCCCTTCACAACAGTTGGCCAGATCAAGAACACTCTCCAGGAAAATACTACAACCTAGATGCCAGCAGATATTTGTGGCTGTTACATTTTGTTTTTAAATTGTAAGGAATATAATTGTCTATTTATAATAATTTCTTAATAGGTCACCTGCCCTATTATATTACCACAATGGACATATTATTTTACAGTGCTAAGGAAATCGCTGCCAATAAACTATGGATTATTTACTTCATTACATAATGAGCTGTGAGATGATTAGAAAATGACCACGTCATCTGGATCCGAGGTCATCACCACTGTGGTCCAAAGGTAAAAGCAAAAGAGGCAGAATGGTCACAGCTTTCTTTCACCACTGGTATACAGCAAAGGCTACCTGAGTACAGTTGCAGCCTGGTCAGATCCGCGTGCCCTCATATGCTCACTCATTAGAGAGCTTACGTCACTCTGTCGTCACAGCACAAGTGGCTGCCTTCATGGCGCGTGCCCGGAACTGGGTGAAAGGTTGCAGACTCTTCCTCCTAGTCTCCTTGCACCTTTCTGCTTCATTTACAGCTCTCAGGCGGTTTTAAATGTTCCGACCTAACCTAGCAGACCAACCATGACGCTCCGGGGTAATAACCACAAAAGAAATATAGCTTAATACAAAAATGTCCTGGTAATGCTAACCGGCTAGTATCCTCACAACACCGCAGTGTTTCTTTTTATAGTAAAGAGACCGAGAGTAAACAGTGCGAAATAAGATCAGCACCCTGTGTTGTGTAGGCGTCCTGCTGTTTCTGGAGAGGTGGAAAGGCTCCTGTGCAATGGATGCAGTGAGGGTGAACTTACCGTTTCTGCAGCAGGCTGTTAGAGGCTGTGTTATTTGGGTGAGAGCGTTTATATCGAACCCGGCAGAGGAGCGTGAGAAGCGGAGCGGCGAGGGAAAAGTAGGGGAAAGGTCACAGCCCATTAGAGCACCCTGGCCTTTATCTTCAAAGTTTATGGTCCCTGCAGTCTTCTTATCTATAAAAAGGGAAACTTAAATCCCTCTAGATATCAGCTTTAAACGTATTTTTTAATTTGTTTATGATTTTTTATTAGATGTCATCATACACACTCATATGATGTGTATACTGTCGGTCAAAAGTCGGCCACACCCTCCTCATGACAGTATAATACAAAACTGTGAAATAAAACACAAATAGCTCTTCACAAGTTAAGCTTTTAACCTGTTAACCAATTCAGTGATCCCCTTTATGTCCTATAAACA
>JBBKCR010044618.1:0-11046 GCA_037577295.1 Ladigesia roloffi
TTTGTGTTGACAGGCCGAATCCATTTCAGGGAAGTTGATACCATACAGTGTAATTTGGCTAGTACTACTACAATGGGGCATGATGCAATTTCAAGTTTATAATCCTCAGTTTGATGTTAAAATGTATCTATGTATAAAGTATTACTGAAATCAGTTACATATTCCCCATTCTTTACACAGATTTTGGAGGTGGTAGCTGTTTAGTCAGATGACTTTAGGACCAGATAGTAACGTCATATCAGTCCTCAACAGCACACAAACGTTTTAAGAAAGTCTTTTTTTTTGGTCTCGGTCTCGGTATTAGTCTCGTTTTGACTTTGTCTTGGTTTTGGTCTTTCTTGGTCTTGGTCTTGGTCTTGGTCTCGATATCCTCTGGTCTTGGTATTGTCTTGGTCTTGGTTTAGGCGTTCTTGACTACAAGTCTATCAAATTCTTTGGCTGCTCATCAGTTTTCAATACTTTTGAAGAAAAGCAGAAAGACAAACAGCTTTGCTTTACTATGTGAAGAAAAACCCTCATTTAGTAAAAGCCCATCTTCCCAGACTCCTGACAGGCGGTGCAGTCTCAGCAGTGAGGGAGAAGCAGCTGTGGACTGCGGATTTCAGCAGGCTTCTCCCTACCTGTACTTCAACACAGATGATCCTACAGCTACCGCACCACTGCCTCTCTGCCATTAAAGGGAATTTTGTCAGAAAACATTTTCTTAATATGCCACTATGCCATAAAATCAGGTAGCAGTGAATTACTATCAGCTGTACAGTCTTTCTGTCCAAGCGCCTTCAGATCACGGCACAGCAAAACATCATCCAGGGTCTGTACACATCAAGACCACAGACTTCATATCTGACACATGCATCCGAGGCACGGTTATGTGTCCCGCCCCGGCCCCAAACACACACACACACACACACACACACACACTGCTGAGAGAGACGCTGCTGCATGAAAACCGCTTCAGTGTTCTCAGTTACAGTAACGCGCAGTTTATTGTCAGTAACGGTAACGGCGCTGTAACGGGGAAACAGTAACTGGTTTGATTACTCGTTACTGAAAAAAGTATCGCCGTTAGTAACGCCGTTTATTTATAGCGCCGTTATTCCCCTCACTGATGGGGTAGATGTATATAATTTTATCCGTGTGATATACGGCTGCTGTATGTTTTTGGCCTGTCTTCTTCGTACTGCCAACAGATGCACTGCGCAATCTACAAATGATAGAAGTTGCCAAATGATATTTATATGAGTGTGTGTGTGTGTGTGTGTGTGAGAGAGAGAGAGAGAGAGAGAGATTTGCTGTGGTGTAATGTGGAGAATAATTTTACCTTTTCGCACTGTGAACAGTGGGATCTCTGTTGAATGCTCGACCTGTAAATTACAGAAATATTAGTATTTTTTATTATTGCTGCAGTGTGGTGTGATGTGAAGAATAATTTTTTTACCTTTTCTCTCCACGCTGGCAACAGCAATGGGAGAGTGACCTGCTGGATGCATGGTCTGTAGAATGAAAATTCCTTCACATCAGTATCGGACACTGTGTGTTACAGGGTTTAACTGGTGGGACAAACTGGTGTTTATGTCACATGGACTGCTGGAGGGGATTAGCGCGGTTGTGTGGCTGGGCGGTAAGGAACAAGCAAGCAGAAGAATAAACGTTAGCTCTTCCATTTCCCGGTCTTCCATGAGTATCTGGGGACGAGGCTCTGCTGTTTCTGCTCGATGCAGACGGCAACCGCTCATCTGACCAATCAGGGGCAGGTTCGCTAAATTCATCTGACCAATCAGGGGCAGGTTCGCTAAATTCATCTGACCAATCAGGGGCACGTTCGCTAAATTCATCTGACCAATCAGGGGCAGGTTCGCTAAATTCATCTGACCAATCAGGGGCAGGTCCGCTAAAGTCATCTGACCAATCAGGGGCAGGTCCGCTAAAGTCATCTGACCAATCAGGGGCAGGTCTGCTAAATTCATCTGACCCCAAACTGCTGAACTGCTGTGGTGAACCTCATGGTGATCTGCCCTCTCCACTTCGCCCAGGTTTATCGCCTTCATTTCCCCCAATCAGGACGCCTCTTAAACTACTGCGACTGCGGCACACACTCTGAGTGTGAGCTGCTCAAACTTCTCAGATTTACGTGTGTTTGACACAGCTAACGTATTTATTAACACTATTATTCTCCTACAGTCTTCATCCTGATTTGCACTAGAGGTTCTAGAGGTTCTTGATTTTAACATAATTTATTCATGACTAACGTAGGCTATAGGCCACTTGGAAGCTGGAATAAAGAAATAAAATAAGTCCTCTGTTAACATCGTAACATCTAAGCGCTCTAAACAAGACTAGGTGTATACTTAGGCAAATAGGTCAACGAAGCAATAAAACTTTTGTAACAAATAAAAATAAGATACATTCTAAATTAAGATGGTCATTTGGCACTAATGAAATGATCATCTCCACAATCTAGTGTCAACGAGGCGGTAAATAACGCCAACATTGTCTCCATCAGGGCTGGGCACATCCGGTCCTGGAGGTCCGGTGTCCAGCACAGTGTGATGGTTCTCCTCCTCAAACACATTCACTAAACCTGACAATTAACAGGCAAGTTAAAATTTAGGTGTTTCTGAGGAGGGAAATCACCAAAACGTGCTGGACTTGCCCACTCCTGGTCTACATACTCTGTCAACAGTATGCATTTCAGAATTAAATAATTAATATAAACAGAAGAGTGGAAGCAATTATAGTTTCAGAGAAGGGAACCAGCTCTGTATTAAAGTCTATGTATTTGAAGGCAAGGTCGTTAAATCACTGTTGGTGTCATTTTCCGGCGTCCCAATATTTTTGTCCATAAAGTGTACCCATTGCATTTGTATGTCATTGTAATACCTAGTCAGAAGTGTCTGCTATTTTGGAGCTTCTAAGTGTTAAGCTTTTAATTTGAATACATTGTGTGTTTTTTATTAGTTGATGTTTTTTTATTGTTCCGTGTAAGTGACGCATCTCCCTGCCACAAGCTTTTACCAGCCCAGACGCCAAGGTCAGTACCACATGCTCTGTGGAAATGAAAACATGTCCTGGCGGCCCCTTACCGAAACAGAGCCCCGTGTCCCATTTCCACAGGTGATTCTGAGCACTGGCTGTTTCTTGGGCAGGCAGCTGCTGAGCCTTTACTGTGAAAACTTTTCACTTTTTTCTGAGATAAAAAAGACATGACAGAGTGCAGAATTGTTATGAATGCTCTTGGAGGCATTTAAAATAACTAAAACTACTGTTATATAAAGTAATTTTGTGCAGAAATGTCCACTGTACTGTAACATGTTGTGCAAAAATGAATCACTATACTGAAATATTGTAAACTGTATGTTTGTTAACCTATAACTGAAATAAAGCTGAAACAGCCTTCCAACAAGGTTCTAAGGATTTCCATCTCAGAACTTTATTTAATTAAAGCAAAGAAGGCTTGAGGGCCAAAACACTACCAAAACCAACACACAGAAGACTAGTACAAACCTCAGTGATGTGTGGGGGTAAGTGTGAGGGTGGACTGACTGACCACAGTGGTGCAGCGGATTTCAGCATGGCTTTGTGGGGACTGCAGGGAAGCAGGCAGAGTGAGGCACATTGAATCCAGCAGTGAGAGAGAAGGACGATTCGGTACACGATTCCTGGGGTGGACCAGCTTCAAATATCAGGAGGATTGGGACATCTGGGGCAGAAGGTCAGCAGACATGCCAACTATGTTAGCTCTGGTGATGTACACTGGCCTCTTGGTTAGCATATGGGCTAGTCCCCCAACCAGTCTGGAGAACGTGGGCTCTGAGCACACAGGGTCCCCAGTTGGTGTGGCCCCCACACAGGTTCAAAGGCTCCAGCCCACACTGACTTTAAAGAGTCCGAGCTGCAGCCTCATCTCCAGATTTCCACACTGCAGCCTCTGTTCCTGACTCTGCAACCCCAGTCCCTGATCCTGATCCGGCTCCCCAGACCCTGTTCCTGACACTGTGGCCCCAGCCCATGTCCACGATGATCCCCAGACTCCTGTTTCTGCATGGGGGGCACTTTTGCTGGCACCTCCCCTGCTGTCACCTTGGAGGGGGCTCTAGAGGCAGGCTGTTGGGGGAGCCCTGTTTTGGCGCTAATGGAGTAGCAGGGATTTCCCCCGGCTTATCTGTAAGGGTTCAGAGCTATCCAGGGGCTTAGTAATAAATGATGTTCTGTTTTCATTGGTTCCTACCTGTTTCTGTAGTTGTATTTAAGTGTTTCCTTCACCTGGTCTGTTTGACAGTCCACCCTCACACATCCCTAGGTTTGTACTAGTCTTCTGTGTTTTGGTGTTGGTAGTGTTTTGGCCCTCAAGCCTTTTTGTTTTTATTAAATAAAGTTAGGAAATCTGGACTTGTGGACATAGGGGACTATCCCGAGGGGGCGGGGCATGAAGTAGAGGGGGCGGGGCACGCAGTGATGGCAGCGCTGAGATCAGAGCTAGATCTGAACGAATTTTGATTGGTGCAGAACAAAGGCTCCGGTTCTCACGGCCCAGCACCGGTCCGCGGCCCATAGTTTGAGAAACGCTGCTGTAGATAACTTCAGCGCAGTCCTTCACACACTGATAGTGCGTCCAGCAGCAGTGAACACTTTTCAGTGCTGCTGCTAGTGGTTGGGGCCCATAAAAAATTTAATGACCAGAGTCTAACCTCCGTTTAACCTTCTCAGCATCGATTTTTGCATATTTCTCGGCTGGTCCCGATGGGTTCGGGCAAAGACCTTCAGCTCTGTTTCACCCCTACCTACATGGCCTAATAAACACACACTACTGAGAGCATTGCTGTAAATCTCTGCCATCGGGCCTCTTGCTTGTTTCCATGACAATGCTACGCTGCATTGCGGTAGGAGGACAGAGAGTGAGTGAAAGAGACAGAGAGGGAACGATGGAGAGAGACACGGAGGTTCTGGGATATAAAACACTGGAAATGAACTGGAAAAGTACACAGTTTTCAGTTTTAGAGTGAATCACTTCGGACTGTAGAGAGACATTAATCACTGTCAGCAGACAGTATTTGAATGTCTAGAGACCATGAAAGTTTGGTGATAAGAGCAAAAATATAACATTATGGTACAGTATTTATATAAGGCATATTTGGTTGGATTTGGTAGTGTCCAACATTTAAGACAAAACATATATAAAATAATAATGCTATTTTCAGTCAGATATGCACCAAATTTCTTTGAAAAACTGAAGCAAAATAGAATATCTGTTCATCAGCATTCAGACACTTGGAGCATCCTGTTGTTCAGCCGCTGGAAAGTAGAGATATCAGGTTAATTGTTCAGTTTAGCTGGTGCACATTGGATTGGATGTTACAGATATATATATATATATATATATATTTGTCAGTCACAGTAGTTTAGTCAATCATAAATGCTTGATTACAAACAAATTTGGATCCCAGTTTGCAGTAAAAATGTCTTAAAAATGTAGCAATAAACAATAAACATTGCTTACTCTCCCAAAACAGAAATGGCATAATTGGCAATATAATAATTTGATAATTGGATTATTGACAATAGGTAATGAGTTCTGTACTTTTACTGAACTATATTCCTACTTACACAGAAAGAATGCACAAGAATTACAGAACCACAGAACACAGTTAGAGCCAGGTGGCGATGGAAGCATGTTTGGAAGGAGTTCCCGTGCAGCCGTGGTGTTGGGCTTTTAAAGAAAGGTCGGTGTAAATACAGCAGAGCGGAGTAAACAAACGGTAATGAGGATTATCTGTGTTCCGTGGCTGGATGACTTCAGCTTGTTAGAAATGAACACTGATTGTGGTTAGAAACCGTTATGGGATCTGAGGATGAGAAAAAGTAGAGAGAGGAAGTCAGAGAGAAGGGCAAAGGAGGCAAATATAACCTGCAGAAAAGGGGGAATGAGGGAAATGGTACAAAATATAGGGACAGAGAGAGAGTGTGTGCTTGTGTGTGTGTGTGTGTGTTCTAATGATGTTTTTACATCCTTCCACATGGCGTTAACGCTACAGTCTTGATGGTACAGAAATCTTTCACAGTTTTCTGGTACTCACAATGCCTAAACATATTTTAAAAATGCCTGTAAAATGTACATTACAGTTTTTTTCGATTGCTTAAGCACAGTTTTTACATGTTTAATACCAAATCACTTATCACTATTAAACACACCAGAAGAGAAAACCCCCTGCGATGTGTCGGCCGGTGGGCTGTAGAGGGCGCTGTTTGCATGTGGGACTCCTGTTTTGGGACGTTATGGGACAGTTTGGGGTCACAGCAGGGGACTGTTTACTTTAGATGAAAGTGTTTTAAGATTGGATCTTGTGGAAGTGTGTTTTGTATTTAATATAAATGACCCACTTCCCGTGTTTTATATGTAAAAGACAGCATGCCTCTTTGGGTTTGTTAAGTGTCGAGTCTGTATCTTTTATAATAAAATACTGTGAATGGAACCTGCACCTCACTACCCTCCAGAGGTGCTACAGGGTCTCACACAGGGCAGCCAGCTTAGGAGAGAGAGGGAGCCAGTGTGGAGGCCGTGGGCTCCAGAGGTCTTCCAGAATGAAGGTCCTCTGGAGCTGAAGCTGCTTGGGGCTCTTCAGCTCTCAGGCGATGGCAGCTCTGCAGAGGCTTTTGAGATGATCTAGCAGGACTTCAGCCCTCAGCTCTGCCGCTCTGATGAAGCTTCTGCACGCGGATACAAGAAGCCTTAGCCCTCAGTTGCTTAAACTCCAGGACCCGAGCCTGGGCTCCTCTAAACCCGCACTCTGGAATCCAACTGGGAGCATTCCGGATCTCAGGCCTGTGTTGAGAGTTGTTCCCCCTGGTGCTCTTTCCCCAGTGTGATTACCAATGCAGACCCTTTAGCAGGTTTAGGATGTGCCGACTACAGCAGATTTGATGAAGAGACATGGGAGCACATGCTGCAGTGCTCCGGACACTGGGCTGGCAGCGAGGGACGGCTCCCCACCCCCCGCCTGCAGCCAAGTCATTTCCCCCATAAAGACTGGGGCAAGCTGCCCTGATAGGGACCCTAACCCCCAGGATAGCGCCCTTGGAGAGGGAATAAAACTACATACATTTTTAGGGGGGTGTAAAAGTGTTTGTAAAAGTGTTAAAATAGTGTGTGCTGAAAACACTACAAGGAGAAATGCAGAAAACTTCTCAGACAGATGAGCAGAAACAAATGTGTTTGAATCTTTTTATTTTGATCAACAACAAACTAAAAATGTTCTTCAAGGAAAATCCAAACTGTAGGGAGATGATATAGGCATGCACAGTGATCAGAAGCAGCTGTGAGATGTTCTCTAACTGGGTGTGGCCGCAGCACCTCAGCTTCATCATCTCTTCCCTTGCTAGACAGTGAGGAACAAACTAAAGGGGAGGGAACATTGGCTTGACCACTGAACCAAGGCAGCGCAGAGAAAGCATTGTCCCATACTACAACATGTCTGCTGCCGTTCATCATCCCCACGGACTCCCGGGGTCACGGTTTACAGCCTGTCCAGAATGAGATGATGAAGTCTGTGCTGTATGGCATGGTGCAGTATACTTCCATTACTTGTGAGGAAAACGTGTTATTTTCCACCATGTAGGCCAGGAACATCCCCAACAGCTCTGTGACCAGTGATGTTTCTTCCCCTTCTTCTGGTTTTGGCGAGGTTCAAGCTGGACTTAAACGAATTGGAGATTGTATCTGTATTTCCAGCACTCTCTTACAATAAAAAAGAACAAATCAGTTTGGATTACTTTTGAATTATGAACATTTTAAATGTCTTTGACTCATTTACGCGACTAACGTTGCCTGGACCTCATTTAAAGTGCTGGTCCTCTTTCCTCTGGTCTTTAGTGTCTTCCTCCAGCTCTACCCCGACATCTCACTCTCACTCCTCCTCCTCCTCTTCCTCTTTCTCCACTATTGTTGGCAATGTATTTGTTGTAAGTCTTCACATTGGGATTGTTGAGTAAACCTCTTAGGTGGGTGGCTATCTGGCATGCAGTAGTCCCATTGGGTTAGGGTTTTTCAATAGCTGTGTCTAGAAACGGATAAAAAGATATTTGTGCTTACTTAGAGAAAATATCTGTATTCAGATGCAGAAGTTGTTCATATCGTGTGCAGAGGGGACTATGTGTTTACATTTTTGCTAACATGAGGGTCACATTTTATTCCTTGAGTGCCAGTATTTAGAGTTGCATTTATCATTTTATTGTGTTAGCAACTGGAAAAACTGTAAAATATAATGTAAAATATAAGAGTATATCAGTTACATACAAATACAAATAATACTACTTTGATTTTCAGCTCCCTTCCTCGAGATCTGTCTTCTGGCAGACTTAAGTTCCAACCAGCATCTAATGTTCCTTATTTCTAACATTCTCTAAAGCATCGTCCAGCCAATTAAGCACTTACGTTCCAAGAGCACCTACATATAGTGAAAAAACGCGTTATTGTGTTTTGGTTAAGAAATTGTTAAATGATTATTTTCAAAGAGTAAATCCTAAATACGCCCCCAAATACGCATTCAGAAAAACAAAACGAAAACAAGAGAACAGGAAGGCAGCAGCCAACACCTCAAGGTTTAAGTTCCTTTATTCATCACATGCACAGTCATCCAAGAACAACACGAGGAAACGGTATCCTGAACTGCTCCTATTGACTCTGCAAACATTATACACAGTAATGGAGTTCTAAACACACTAAAGTGGAAATGCAAATGAAAAAAAGGCCCCATCTGAGCAGAACGGTCTGGAAGGCATCTGGACATGGCCACACCTTTAAATTTAGCTCAATTTATATTTGGATTGTTATTTATGTTACAGAATTAGTCATAATTAATAATTAAATTTTTTTTTAATCAAAAATGAAAATAAAATGTAGCCCCGAATGTGCCCTTTAAACAGTGGGGCTATTCTGCCCCAGTGGGTGTGTGTTTGAGTGATGTGTGTTGCGTTTGTGGCGGATTTTGATGCCTTGATAACTTCTACTGGGGGCTCCCATCTAACACTGCAAACAAATCCACAGAAATAAACAGAACCAAACTCTGTCCTCAGTGCAGGCTGACCCTCAGAAACCCCCGGGCCTCAGCTTGGAGGGGCTGATGCCTCTCAGGGAATATCTCGGGATGGGCAGACAGATGCTCCTGTTTTCAGACGGTGGTATGATCCTGAATCACTACCTGTGGTTGCTGCGGTGAACAGAGCTGCCACCGTTAGCATGGTGAAGTGCGCGTGTGGAACGCTCAGTGTGTGAGGCGTCAGAGCCCTGGATCACCACTCTGTTTACTGCCAACATTTCCACAAACCTTGGAGTGAGACTTTGTGTGATTCTGGACTGGAGCTGCCCCTGACGGGACAAATCAAAATCACACATATTTCGGGATGTCCTGGAACATTCGGGACGCTTCCCAACCCCGGGATGTGTGTATAACTGTGTGTGTTACAGTAATGTGGTGCCTTTATATCCACAGGGGTGGAGCTTTGTTTGACTGACATAATGATCCGATTTGCCTCTTAGCCTCTTAGCCTTATAAAGTGTATAAGAAACTAAAATCATAATGAGCTTTGAGAACAAAAACAAGCAGAACTGGAGCCAAGTGATGTGGGAGAGCGGGAGAGAGGAGAAGGAAATAGAGAGTGAGAAAGAGAGGAAAAGGAAATAGAGAGTGAGAAAGAGAGGAAGAGAGTGAGACATAAAGACATTGAAAGAGGAGCAAAATAAATATCAGAAACATGAGTGTGAAGGAGAAAGAATAGACAGGGAAAGAGAGAACTGGAGAGAAAGATGATGAAGGAATTGGAAGAGAGGGAGATGGGACCCAGGATGTTGTCGGGCCTGGGACGGAACCGGAGGTGGAGAGCTACCAGTCCGCCCTCTCCAGATCTCCACTCCACGATTTCACACGCGCCCACATGGACTAGAGCAGGACCACCTGAGCTCTGGCTCACAGGATAATATCTCCACCTTCAGACCATCTACCTGTGTGGTGTACTGACCCTGCCGAGTTACCGAGTTATAAATAAAATATATTATCATCATCATCATCATCATCATCATCATCATCATCATCATCATCATCATCATCATCATCATCATCATCATCGTCGTCGTCGTCGTCGTCGTCGCCGTTGTTGTTATTATTATTATTGTTATTATCATTATTATTATCATTATTATTATTATAATTACAATTATAATGATTATTATTATTATTATAATTGTTATTATTATTATTATTATTATTGTTATTATTATTTTTATTATTATTATCATTATTATTATTATTATTATTATTATTATTATTATTATTATCATTATTATTATTATCGTTATTATTATTATTATTATTATTATTATTATTATAATTACAATTATAATTATAATTATAATTATAATTATTATTATTATAATTGTTATTATTATTATTATTATTATTATTATTATTATTATTATTATTATTATTATTTAGAAATGAATAGTGAATTACTATTGTGATAGTAATTCACTTGCAGTTATTTTTTATGAACTATTGTCAACTCCAGATCTTTTTCATCAAGAAGACCTTCATAAGATCAGTGTTGCTGGATCTTGTTCTTTATTCATGTTAACTCTTAAAACTCAAGGCAGTTTGAGGAAAGTTGTATTTATAAATGCAGCTCTCCTGACTGGAAACTGTCACGTTACCATTTGGTTAATAAACCAGTTCAGACACATTCATTAACACTTTGTGTCCCAATGTTGTTTTCAGAAGCAGAACTGAGAGAACTGAATTGTAAATTTGGTCTGCGGTCTAATTGGATGATAGGAGGCAGGGGGCGTGGCTGAGTATGCAGATTTGAATAGGAATGGTATTGAGAGCACAGGTGTGTGTGTGTGTGTGTGAGAGACAGGAAATGAGACCAAGGGCCAAAAGAAGGAGAGAAGGAGAGAGTTCTGCTCTTTAGTGTGTGTGTGTGTGTGTGTGTGTGTGTGTGTGTGTGTGTGTGTGTGTGTGTGTGCACGCGCACTCAGAGCTGTGGAGGCTGTGTTAT
>JBBKCR010044637.1:0-11046 GCA_037577295.1 Ladigesia roloffi
GTGTGAGTGTGTGTGTGTGTGAGTGTGTGTGTGTGTGTGTATGTATGTGTGTGTGTGTGTGTGAGAGTGTGTGTGTGTGTGTTTGTCTGTCTTTGTGTATATGTAGTGTGTAACAAATAGCCTGTGTTGTGTGTGTTTGTTTCAGTGGCAGTGTATGCTGGTGTAAGTGTGGCAGCGATCCTACTGGCTGTAGCAGTTGCCACCACCACACTCTTCTTCCTACACAGGAAATACACAACTAAGTATGCCTCTCATTTACTGCTACTAATGCTACTGCTACTACTACACTTACTAGTACAACTACTACTACAACTACTGCTACATATTCTCGTATAGCTACTACTACGGCTACTAATATTACTACTTCTACTACTAATACAGCCATGCTTATATTGCTACTACTACTACTACACTTACTAGTACAGCTACTACTACTACAACTACTGCTACATATACTCGTGTGGCTACTACTACGGCTACTAATACTACTACTGCTACTAGTAATACAGCTATGCTTATTTTGTTACTACTACAACTACTATTCATACTAGTACAGCTATTACTACTACTTCTACTACTAATAAGAAAAATACTACTACTAATAATAACATTATTATTATTATTATTATTATTATTATTATTGTTGTTGTTGTTGTTGTTGTTGTTGTTGTTGTTGTTGTGTGGCTCAGTATATTATAATACTACTTTCCATATTGCAGCAAGTTGTCTGGCAAGGAAAAAAAAATAGTTGTTGTTTTGTTGTTTGTGTTTTTACTCAGAGATTCAAGCTTAATTGGCAATGAGGAAGTGGATAATTCTGTTGGTGACAGGAGTGGAGAGGTCAGTCAAGAAATCATACATTTGTAGATAAATTACACTTAGTCAAAGTTAAATCAGTTTTAACTGGTTTTTGGCATTATTTCATTTGAACAATAATATGTGTGGTTGACACCTATTATTATATTCCCATTATACCTATTATTTTCCCAAATCCCTTCTGAGTTATTGATGTTTTGTACCTAAGGGCACTTTAAACAAAAGAACAACAAACATACTTTCCATTGGCTATGCAAGTTTGCATGTGTTGAGAGTGGTGCTGCTTCATGTTGCTGCGGCTCTAACTCAGGTGCTGTGCGCTGCTCAGGTTTGCTGCTTTGCGTCGTTGCTGCTGCAACAAATATTCAGTCGAATTCAACTGTGATCCGGTTTGCTGCTGACCTTTCTAAAATGCAACCAATCAGATGCTGAGTGTGGTATATGATGCGTGATATCAGAGGCCATTCTTTTTGCTGTGCCTCTGGACAAAACAACCACAGCCAGATCCATGATTTGTTTCTAAAATGCTTTTTTTCAAAACTGTCCTCTACAAGCATTGTCAGGTGGATGTTTTTCAAACTCCAGCAGCAAGCAACGCAGCATTCTTACAGTGAGACAAGTTCATAAAGTTTTTTATCTGAAAGCTCCCTTAATATTGTAATGAATGATTTAGTTTTTAGATTGGAGAGCTCCAAGTAAATGTCCCAAACCTGCCATCAGTGTTTATCCATGGAGAGATGAACTACAGGTATGGACACCAATACACACCTCAACACACACACTAAACCATACATGACTACTGAACTTTACAGCTTGACCAGTCATTTAAAAATGTAGTCATCTTTTCAGCACACAAATACTGTTTCTGATTTCAGGCATCTTTGAAGAGAATTGCTTGTGACTTGGCTCTAGAAGGGGGTGCTGTGATTTGAGGATTATTACTGCTGGACAGTTTTTGCTATTTCAGCTGCTCTTAGACTCACACAATCTGTTGACAATATTACACAGACTGCTGGATGTGAAATGAAGGCTAAAATCTAAGCTATTTGAGATGAGTCAGTTTGCAGTTAGTCAGATGCACATGCATGCTTTTACCCGGCTGGAAAGCGGTATTGCCTGCATCTTGGAAAATATTTTCATACCAGTAAAGTACTTTCTGGCTGTGTTTAGTAGAAAGAAAAGAAAACAGATTTCTAAACTTTCCACACAGGTCATCCAGGTTTTTATTTAACAAAAAGTCTATGCAACCTCTAACAAGCATGTCATTTTTTACAATTGTTTCATCATTACATGATAAACACCAGGCTTCTCTAATGACACTTTGTGTCTTTACATACAGACTAGATTGACTAGCACTGTTACATAGGATGGTTTTAATCCCACTTGAACTAGAGCAGATTTACAGAAGAAATGTTTCAAAACTAATTTAAAATGAATGTAAAAAAGGTCAAACTCTGCCGGGTCATGAAGACAAATGAATTTAAGAAGTTTGCACCACCCTGGGGGCAGGCAGGGTGCTTCCCTGGGACACAGCGTCTCTCTGCTGCTGGTGCAACTGGTTATTTCAACGTTTGGTTTTGTGATATTCACTTCCCTGCAGCTGGAACATGGGAGAATCATTTTGACAGCTAGCAAGACAGGATGCCTGTCCATGAATAAGACATACACCAACTAGAAGAAATGGAAAAATATAAAAATCCCTTTTAGAAGAATACTGACCTTATTACAATGATACAATAAAGGAATGAAGGAATCGTAAGACATCTGGAATGATTTTGTATATTGATGAAACACAACTGTCCATATTCAGGAAAATGAAATAGGATTGTGAAATTTCTGGATCAATAGGCATCCAACATTTTTAGTAACTTAATGCTGGACCTCATGCAGAATGTATGTAATAATTTATTAGTTAATTATCGTATAATACATTTGAACAAAGATAGAAGATGTCACACCCTTATATAAAAATACCTCTACCACTAAATGCATTTCATCTGTAACCTTTTTAGCATGAAACCAGCGGTGTTAAAGTGAAATGTTGTGTTTACTGGTGGATTTATAACTGGCTATTTCTGTTCAGTAATTGTGTAAGCTTTTAATATAAATGCCAACTAAAAATAGAATAGAACAAGCTTAAAATAATTTTACTTTCAGATTATAGCTCCAAACGACTGGAAACTTCAGTAGTGTAGAAATTCTTTTGTAACCGACACCATCAGTATGTTTTTTCAACTATACGTTTGTGAAGGCCTTGAGAGAGTTTTCATTAGATGCTTTTTGTGTGACACCTTGGTAATAATTTATTCTTTTTACTATCAGGTTTATATTCATAGGTTAAAGCGCAGAAAGTTCGAGTTAAATCAGGCCTATTATATACCAGCTTATCTATCAAGGTGTTTTTCTCATGTGCACATGATTTTGTGCGATTGTCCTGAAAGCAGTTCCTAATTACTTGAAAAATTATTCATTTTATGCCTGTTTCTGTCTGTTACTTGCAGTCTCCTGGCAAACTGTCTTTCTCCAACCCACTCTATGAAGAAACTAGAAGCTCTGAAGCCTAAAGGACACACACACAGTGGCAGTGAATGACCTTGTGGATATATTTTCTGCTTAATTTGAACCTCCTTGGCTGCATGACTGTACTTGTACAGCATCCAAAATCTGTAAAAAAACACAAAAAAAACCCAGTAAAAATATGAAAATTTTATTTCTTAAGCTTTCACGAGGAATCTGTGAGAGAAACTGCAAATTCTCATTTTAATATTCAACATATTTCCTACATTTAATGTTTCTGGACTGGAAATAGTTGCCATGTTATGTACCAGGAAAACACAGACTTCTTATATGTCCATAATTCTCCAGTAAATCTGTTGCTTGTATTCATCTGTTTTAGAATGTGTGGTTTTATTTTGTTCCTATAACAGACTGGGTTATGCTCTGCTGCAAGACATGGGTTTAATTTTACATTTAAATCATGAAGTGTTTTTCTGTCAGACTACAGCAAATGCCAATAAAAGTGGATATGCTACCAATACCAGTATTGGACCGGACAGCAGGATATTCCAGAGAAAATATTTTTCTTCATTTCTTCAATTCATTCCTTCTCTCTCAGAACTTCCCTTATACTAATAAATACACCACTTACAAATCATTTTTATTGCAATCGAGAAAGGACATACGCTTAGCATCCACTTTATTACAAACTCCCACCATCCAGGGGAGAGCAGGACATAACTTAAAGATGGGAGTTTGTTTAATCCTTTTTGAAAATATGTGTGCTAAATAATATTTTCTTTCAAAATGAACCAACAGATGCTGCAAACATCAGCTTTCAAACAAACCTGGCAAAAATGGCTGGAGTAGAAGGTTACAATTTACCCCAAAGGTGGTCCTCATTGTAACAGATGGCAGGGAAAGTTGTAACAGTCATGAAAATTGGTAAATTGACACAAAACACACTTCATTCAGTACAAATCTGTTTGAAACAGACTGACTTTCCAAATTAAATACATAAAATTGCATTTACCAAAATTAAAAGAGTGAACGAAAAGTGAAAGAGAAAGATTTGTTTATGATCAAAATGTACAAGAAGAAATATCAGTTTGATTTCATTACATGATATCTATAGCACATTTGATTAATCTATAATAAACAATAAACAAACTCCACAAATTCTCCTGTTATTTGCTTTCAGAGGCTTCATTCTAATAGTCTATGTAGAGGCTTTTCATTTTTTAAAAGTCCTACCTGTTTAGTTAGTGATTTATACAAACAGTAATAAACACTTAGTATGAAACAAGTTACTCCTATGCTTTAAAGTGTTTTCAGGGTGAATCTGGAGAAATATCTAATCATAACTAAAATGTTCGGTTGCAACCAGAGTAACTACATAACATATCCAGATGTTATATTACCTCACATTTTTAGCTCCCACATATTTCTGTTCACTCTATGACCTACACTATATGGACAAAAAACACCTGACCATTACACCAACAAGGACTTAAATGACATTGCAACTATTACAGCTTCCGGTCTTTTTGGAAAGTTTACCATATTATTTTGGAGTTTCTGTGGGACTTTGTGGCCATTCATTTTATAGAGCATTTATGAGGTCAGACACTGATGTCCTGGCTTACAATCTCCATTCCAGTTCATTCCATTAATTCATTAATTGCACCTCATTCGAAGAAAACCCAAAAAAAAAACAAGTGTGTCCCAATACTTTTGTCCATATAGTGTAACTTATAGCTCCACTTTGTGCTATTGATCACATTCCAGCCCTTTCATAATTGTTCGGTTTCGGACTACAGGACCACTGCTGATCAGAGTTTCCTATAAATATGTACAGAATATCTTCACCATAAAGATCCGTATTCCATAAGTATCTACATGAAATCTTCACCATATAGAACTACAGTATATAATATAAATAAATCCATACACAGTGGATACGTAGATCCTTATAACATAAATATCCTATCTGAATCAAAAAGATCTGTACCGCACCGTAAATATCTATAGATTATTTCCACTTTATATACCATAAATATCAACAGGATGGTGTAGATCCCCTCTAGAGTGCTCTAACTTTCCAGGCAACATTTTCTGCCATTTAGACACAGACACACAGACACAGACATACACACACACACACACACACACACACACACATATGCAGGTACTATTCAGCTTAAATGCTTGGTCAGCACTTGTGCCCCCTTTTTGGTTAAACCCAGTACACACAGTGCACTAACACAGGCACACAGACACATACACACACAGAAACACACACTTTTGCATTTTCCAAAGTTCACGTGACTCTCAGCTGATTGTACAAATGCATCCATTGTGAGTCAGCCCTTTCTCTCCTTTTGAATTCTTTGTTGTTTTCTTTGAGTGGAGTCTCTGGAAGGCTCGTTTTTCACTCTGAGAGAATGTGGGAGTGAGGAATTTTGTGGAGGGGGTCCTTCACACCTGCAGCTTTACCATCCACACATTTTATGTCCCGTTCTTTTCGGAATACCTTTCAAAGGCTAAAGTGTGTGCATGCATGTGTCTGTGTGTATGTGCACACACACTGTAGGGCAGTGTGAGAAAGAGCCACAGGAATCCCCTTCCTTAAAGCCAGGATTTCACCCTTTCATGGACTACTTTAGTGGAAACAGACCACTGGCATTGTAAATTCTCTCTAGAACAAATGTTAAAGGTTTGACAGCGGGCTACTCATCAGTGCACACTCACTAACAATAATAACATGCTTCATTGCAGCATCTATAAGAAGTTGTATTAAAATAAGGACTAGTGAGTAAAAAAAAAGATGTTTATGTTTTATGATAGGTAATACTGTAGAAATATAAGGTTTATGTTATGATGTTTGTTTTGTGGTATGGAATCTTTACTAATGCAACCAGAGCTGCTGCTAAACATTTGGCCACCCCAAGTTTCAGTCCTGCAAGGTTTGCGACATAAAATATAAAGCTTCTTTATACCACTGCCACAACTGTGTATAGCTGTTATACAGCAAGCAGCCAATACATAACATGATCTTGGCAGCCAATCAGCACTTAAAGGCAGAATCTAAAGAAATGTTCCATGAAAACATTTGAGATATAATATTTAGTTATGTGTGTTTTGGGCTAACATTTAGTGTGTTGGATCTACATTCACAAAACTCCCTATTTGGAATCATAACTCTTCCTTCCTGTTCATTTTATTTCATTATTTCATTTAGATTCATGTGACACGACATCCTGTCGGTTAATAAAGAGTATTAAGCGAGCTGACGTAGCCACATGCATGGGATATTTCCCTGAGGTTTAATGGGAAATACTGAATCAACACTGTTTCATCAACATCCTACACCCATCCTCATCCATCACTGGTTTAGAAAACTATTTAAAGTTCACACTGCCTTAAACTCTTCTGGTTTTTACACATCTGATTTGTAAGTTTTTTTATGCAAAGCTACAACACAAGCGCCCAGTGTGTCTTGTACATTCAGGTTTTAGTGAAGGGTGGAGTAAGGGCTGACAGATTGAGCTCACAGAGGACTAAAATCACTAAAATGGTAAAATGGCATATTCTTTATTCAAGTTCCTCTTAGGGTGGAGTTGTTTGGTACATTTTGACCCCCTTCCACAAGTGGCACTCCTGGCAACCATCTAGTTCATCTTTATGGAAGCACCGGCCCTTTGCGCAAAAGTGCTCAATCCATACAACACAAAGACCAAGCGGATTCAGGCTGAAATAAAAATCAAGTCAAACCCGGATTAGAAAGTAAAAACCAAGTAATGTTACTTTAATGTTTCGATACGGATTAAAGTAACAAAATTACTTTTGTTTCCCAGGTTTTTAATTCTGTAACAGATAGAGGGACAAGTTGTAACAGTAATTAAAATCGATGCAAAAAATTAATTCAGTACAAATATATATATATATATATATATACACTCTGTTTGTGAGTTTTCTGTTTGTGAGATTAATAAGCTCTGCCATAAATGTCATGTACATTAAATCAAGCCTTTTTTTAAATCTCCAATGTTTCACTCCTGTACTGTAGACATCACCTTTTGTAAGTTTTGGCTTTTGTAGTTAGTTAGATTAGACTGAGAGTACTTTGTTTTGGTTACTTATTTGTTTAGGGAGTAGGGTTTATAACAGAAATAGGATAGGGACTTTTTCTTACACTGATTTCCTTTCTTTGGTGTTGTCTATTGATCCAAACTGTGTGCACTTTGTGTCTATAAAGTGTAAATACTACTTGTATATAAAGCTTGTAAATACTAGTGGGCTTGTTTGTGGTTCTTCCCTATCCTGCACTGTGTTTGGTTGTGCACCTTTTTTTTACCTACCACCCATATCTACTATTACTCCATATACTCCTAGACATAACACTTCCAACCATACATGAGGAGGCTGTACTTTGACTTGGCTCGACCTTATTGTGAAATCAGTGGCTTACACACACTCAGTAATTGAACGGTGAAGATTAAACAAGTTACTTTTGCGCTACAAAAGAATCTACTGGGCAAATCTCGAAAAAATGTCTGGCTATGAATAAAAGAACATGTTGTATTTCAACCAATTTTACTACATAAAGCATACATGTATTATTTTATAGATAATATAAAATATTGTGCTCCAACTCTATTTTTAACTTTTTGTATTGAATTTGTATTGAATTTGTACTTCTGACTTTTTGAAGAAAAATGAGAGAAATGCAATGAAAATATGAAACATGTTTGGTTAAAACACCATTTGGTTAAACATGATCATTTGTTTCACTCTGATTCTAATCAAAATAAAATATCTCCTCTTGTTCTTAGAAACACAAATGCAGCACTTGTTAGAATTAACACTTTCCAGACAGTTTCCTGGTTTAATGGAAAATATTGTAATTACATTTACGTTTACGGCCTTTAGCAGACACATTTTATCCAAAGCGACTTTCATTCCTAACTACAGGGACAGTCTCCCTGGAGGAACTTGGGGTTAAGGGTCTTGCTCAGGGACCCAGTGGTGGTGCTGGAGGTAGGATTCGACCCCATGAACTCTTGGTCCAGAGGCAAGTATCCTACCAACTGGCTACCTCCACATTTTCATAATTATACCATGATTCTATCATCACTGGAAAATTTCTGAAAATGTCTGAGAGAATGTAGGGACTGTACAGTAAAATGTGCCAGCAACCCTGTCATTCAAGATTCTGTATTTGTCCCATGCATAGTTATACCAGTGTAGTACACTGTGAAATGTATCCTAAACTGCCTCTTTTATGACTGTGGACGAATTAAAGAAGTGGAAATTTAATTAAAAAAAATTTTATAAGTAATAAAAAGTTAAAAACTTAAACAAGAAACACATTTAAGCCTGCCATACTGTAGCAACAATTATAAGAATTAAATGGTGTAATAAAAAATGTATGAAGGTTGGTATTAGGGGTGGAAGCGAATACAAATACGAATATGGTATTTGGACAAATACTTAAAAAATATTTGTAATCTGGAAACTACACCCCCCAGTACACGTCCCAGGCTCGCGTTCGGAATACATACTCCTTTTTTCAGTGCCAGCGCCAAGGGGGGGCATTTGAAGGCATTTCCCCCCCCTAGCGATTTGGAGCAAGAGGTCATGGGTTCGATTCCTACCCTCAGCACACCACCACTGGGTCCCTGAGCAAGACCCTTAACCCCCAAGTCGCACCAGGGACTGCCCCCTGTAGTTAAGGAATGGAAGTCACGTCTGTTAATGATGCCTACCCTGTTGGTCCTCTCTGGCGTTCCCCCTCATTTGACCTTTCTTCTCTTGAGAAATCAGTTATATCAAATCTGTGTGTGAAAATGGTTTCTGCTTGAAAAAAGCTGGATGCTCATGTTAACACTTTGATAAGATCGTGTTTCTTTCAAATTAGAAGGTTGTCTAAAATCAAGCCCTTTCGATTAAAAAGAAAACTTGAAACAGTGATACATGCGCTTGTGACTTCACTCCTTTATCCCGCACTCAGGGTTGGGGAGGGCTGGAGCCTACCCCAGCTGCTACGGGCGAAGGCGGGGTACACCCTGGACAGTTGCTAGCACGTCTCAGGGCCACACACTTACACACACCTAGGGGCAATTTAGTGTGCTCAATCAACCTATCCCCCAATCACAATTTTTTTTGTTTTTGGAGGAAACCGGAGCTCCAGGAAGATAACCAACGCCGTCACAGGGAGAACATGTAAACTCTACACAGGCAGACCCTGCGCCCGACCCAGGAGTCAAACCCAGGACCTTCTTGCTGTGAGGCAACAGCGCTAACCCCTGTGCAACTGTGCCACCTGGTTTTACATCTTGATTATAGTAACTCGCTCCTTACAGGAATTAGTTAGACCTCAATTGTGCATTTATAGAATGCCACTGCACGTTTTTTAACCAGCACTAGTATGCAAGATCATATTACACCAATTTTCTCTTGGTTGATTACTTTTTTCACTTTTATTTGTTGTGTTTCTTTTTGGTTGTTATATCTGTTATAAATAAATTGGATTGGGTTGAATTGGTTTGGCCTGAGGATTGAAGCTCCTCTTGAGTTTTGGCCATGACAGTACAGTACAGACCACGTATGAACAGGCAACAGTTTTGTAGCTTAAGATACAGGTGGGAAATGGTCCTGCTTCTAATTGAGAAGACCCAGTATGGATTCAGAGCTTGAGAAAGCCTCCATCTGTTCATTCAACAGCAAGATGTCTGCTGTAACAGAGAGAACAGAGGTGAATCTTCCAGTGAGTGTGTGTGAGTCTATGTGTGAACCAGCATGAGATGAAGTCTAAATGTGTCACTGCAGATTTTGTCCTCAGGTAGAGGACATTTATCCAGACATCACGGATATTCATGCGCTGGTTCCCTGTCAGCCTCTCTCTCACAGTGAGTGTCAAATAATGAACACTGGCTCCACTGCCTGCTGCTCCATGCATTCCTCTATGAAACGCCTCCAAAGTGACACAAAACACCTTTAGGCGGGGTATCAGTCCCTGCTGGCCTGTGGAGTGCTGGTCCCAAGCATTTTTATGCAGGCCTGTAAAAGGTTAGACCAGTGGTTCCCAATCTATTGTAAATATAACTCTAGGGCTGCTTCCAGTGTTTAGGGCAGAGGCTGAGTATCACACAGTGGACACTCTATTGGTACTATGCTTTGCTTTTTATTCATTTACATTTATGTCATTTTGCTGATGCACTTATCCAGAACTCACACTCTCCTCATTATAGGGCCAATTTTTCTGCTCACGTTTGAAAAGGTCTTGTCTGTGAGGGTTAGTTTTGTTTTCACAGACGTGGTTTTGCTGGCGGTTGTAGTGAATTATTAGTTTTAGCCTGCAGTTTTCAGCACTAAGCTGTTTAGTTATGGGTTGTAGCACCACTTTGTGATCTGAAAATGCTCAACAGATGATGTGTGGGATCTGTGGAACATATTTTTGAAAGTTTATTTAACAGCTGTAGATACGTTAGCTTATACTGACCTGTCTGTCCTGCTTCCTTTGTGATTGCAAATGAGAAACACTCAAACAAACCAATAATACAGCATTGTTTTATCATTCAGTTCTGTCATAACATCATAAACATGTTTTATAATCTGAGAGCACTGACTTTACAGGGCTGTCTATATCTCACACATTAAGTGTGTGTGTGTGTGTGTGTGTGTGTGTGTGTGTGTGTGTGTGTGTGTGTGTGTGTGTGTGTGTGTGTGTGT
>JBBKCR010044648.1:0-11046 GCA_037577295.1 Ladigesia roloffi
CACACACACACACACACACACACAGTGGGACTGCAGAATAATGTTGGTTATCTTTCCTAACCGCTGTTTTTCCGTCCACAGCTGGTCTCCCCCTGGCTTCCTTTAACCTGGGTAAAATAAAGCCCTATCAGAGGGGCTTCTTCTGTAGCGATGAGAGCATCAGTTACCCCTTTCACTCCAGCACCGTCACCTCCACTGTGCTCTACACGGTGGGCTTCACACTGCCCATCTGCAGTGTAAGTACAGGAACTGCTGCTCTTTAGTGTCCTTCACGTTCAAGACGTCCACTCTGTTCATGAGAACTCAGCGGGACTCCCACACTGCCATTCAAACACTTGGTTAATAATATTAACCATAATGCTTACTATTCAAAACCTGGGTGCCATTGCTCTCTAAACACCAATTAATTTTAGGAGCCATAATTTCTCTCAAATGTGATTTAAATAAATATAATATTTTCAAGGCACATTTTGTCTCCAGTCTTACCCCATGTAAAGAGAGTTATATCCAAACAAGGAATCACAACATGAACTTAAATGCTGCCAAAATAAAAAACATAGTGTTTCTGGTGTAGTTAATGTATACATTTTTTTTGTATATTAGGAACTCAGTCCGTCAACACTGCTCTTGATAGCGGCAAGTTGGTTTGCGAAAAAGCCATTTGGGAGTCAAAAGGGCAGGATCTACTTTGTGATCTGATCGATCATTAAAAAGAGTCGAAATTATCCCCACAAGCTCTTGATTGAGCCTCACTATAATCAAGTGACAGTTTAGTAGAAATGTCAGACTCGGGTTGATCGTATCGAACATATTTGTAAGATTTCATTTGTCTTATATTTTTGTTATCTTAATTTCTCGTGGTTGTGAGAGATGATCGCCATGGCGACTGAAATGGAAAAAAAACAAATCGCAAAAGAAGTAATATAGTTGCATTAGCGACCATTTTAGTCAACATTTGGAGACCGGCTGTAATTATTACATTGACCACATACAACTGTTAAAGGATTGTAACTTCAATTTTTTATATTTTACAGTTTTTGTCTACCAGTTGTAAACTGATGCAAAGTTGCATAATATTGTATTATATTTTTCAAAATATAGACTGAAGCTCTTAAAAACGTGGATAATATTTGTATTCTGAGTGAAAAATATAACGTACAAAGTTAATATCCAGAAAGACATTTTATAAAATTATTAGTTTGTGACATTTTATTAAAACAATAATCAGAGACATTTTTAAAACGCTATAATGTAAGGAAATCTTGAAGAAAAGTAGTATCTTCGATGAATTGTTTTAAAATTAATGACATCGTTTATTGAATGTGTAATAACTTTCCTAAAGAAGTTTTAGTAAATTGATATCTTTGACGAGGTTAATTAAAGTCTAGAAATTAGGTACTATTGAATTACCTATGTTGAAATGAGGTTTGGTTTGTTTCATCCTTCAAAGTGAACCCAGTTTGATTAGTCAGCATTTTTTGTGTATAGGTGAACACGCCAATCGACCTCAGACCCCTCTGAAACGAAACAAACGGAGACCACATCTGGAGATGGTCCCAATCCTGTTCGCTTTACATCCGTGTCACATTTATTTTATCTTGTACATTATGAAAACAGAGCACTCTGGGGTTCACTTTGACGGTTTTCAATTGAAATTAAGACAAGCAAAAATGAGATGACAGAAAATAAAGAAATAAACAAATATATGCAATCAAGTAAATCATAATAATGAAAAATAGAAAACCAAATAAATAAATAAATGAAGGGAACCTAGTCATTCTTGTCAAGATCAAGTTTCTCTACCAAGTTGCAGAGCCTCAACAGTAGAAGTCTGGTAGAGCTTTTAACCATCTAAACTAATATAGAAAAAAATTCTCAAGAATGGGGAACGTGAAGAGACCGTGAGGGCAGGTTGGATGAGGAACTTAAGTAAGGACAGAAAAAGAACTGAAGAGGAGCAGAAAGAGAAGTGAGTTCCCTTTCAAATGATCTCACATTGTAAACAGAATATAAACTGAGTTCCTCTTCTGTTGCTCCAATTTTTGGACCAGAGGACAAACTAGAGGACGAAGTTTGATTCCTTTAAAGAGGACAAAATGTGAAAACACCCTAAATCCTGGCTGACGTTTTATTTAAAATAAAATCCAGAATATAGTTCTTTGGAATCATATCTAGAATGAATCTATATTAAAATTACTACCTTGAAGATTTATTACAATTAATATGCAGGATGGGGTGACTCTAGTGTTTGAGTAATGGTGTGTGAGCAGCAGCTGATGACATGAAGATAAGAAGGTGGCTGGTGGTCTCGGAGGGGCTGAACTTGCTGGTTTCTGATGGAGGTTTCTTTGGTCTTCAGCTCTCAGGCTTTTAAAGTGTCTGCGGTGAGAACATCACCCCACCACTCAGTTTAGAACCTTCAGCATCTGACCAGCCAGCCAGAGAAAGAGAGACATGAATTGCATCATATCTCTCTCTCTCTCTCTGTCTCTCTGTCTGGACGTTCTAGACGTGTCGCATTCATGCACTTTGATTTGCAAAGTAGGATGTAAATGTAGATGAGGGGACGTCCACTCGCCTCACTTCCATATGGAAACACAGAAATGTCTCAAACTGAGCTCAGGAACATGAGGTTGATCAGTGCCTGAAGTTACTCTTAGCCCCAGAGCCATGAGACTAATTTAGCCTGTGACCATTAAACATCTCACAGATAAGAATTGTGTCTGTACTTTGGTTCATGTTTATAGACAAGAGCAGTGCTGGGGCCTTGTGTTATCAGTTAATTATCTCTAATAGACACATAAATTAAAGAGCAGATTTTAAGTGTGAATGTTTTGCACACTGTTCCATGAGCTGAACTCCGGATCCTGGCTTTGCCCTGTCGTAGAGTGTAGCCCGATGAGTTGCTGTGATGAGCTAATCAGAGGAAACGGGTTTATTCTTAATCTGAGCTTAATGTTTAGACATAATCAGGGTTTTCCACAATAAGGAGGTCCTGTACCCACAGTTTCGAGGCCCAGCCCAGCCCAGGTCCGTTCTACAGAGACAGATTCTCAAACAAAGAACGAACAAACCAAGATTTCTTGTGTAAGGAGGAGACAATGTTAGTCTTTTCAAAAATTATTTGTAATTTGTTTTGTCTAAAACTTGAAATTGGTTCGAAAAAGGGACCTCTTCTGGCGTGAACAGGAACAGTCCTTGTTTGCAAACCAAAATTACCCATATTTGGGAATTGTTATTTAGAGTTACTGGCTAGACTTATTTAGAGTTACTGGCTAGACTTTAGCAGATTCTCAAAACCTATCATCATCCCGGCCATACTTGTTTGCTGTGTTAGAAGTTTGGGGTCAGGGATCTTTTTTCCTGCTTTATTGTCATTTTTTTATTATAAGGATATTAACAGTGGTTACATGCAGCTGATTTCTGTTGGTCCTGGTTCTGATGATTTGGCGTCTGTTAGCAGTCCTGTAAAGCTCATTGGGGGCCACCTGCTGTTTGGGGAGATTTGGTTTTCCTCATCCTCTGAGGTTTCCCTAGAGAGGGGGACACTTTCAGACCTTCACAGGGTCATATTGTAAACAGGTTCACATTTGGAGTGTAAAACTGGCAGCAAAAGATTTATTTCTGAACAAGTGGACCTTTGGAGGTTGGAGATGGAAGTGGGTAGATATCCTCTGGAGAACAGATGGAAGGCTTTGTCTGTATTTGCAAAAAAATAAAAAGTTGCTCCAAGAATAGCTGGAATAGTTTCCGTGCCCTGATTCTGCTAATACAGATTCCAGCCGCAAAATTCAGAGCTTTGGGGACACAATGTCCTCTATATATATATATATGTAGAGAGAGAGAGAGAGAGATGATTTGGGACATTTTTGATGAATACAGTTGTAAAAATTATAAATGCACCATCAAATACATTGAGAGCAGATAAGGACAGAAATTATGAACAAAAAGATTATGAAGAGAATTTAATTAGCATATTGATCAACAGTAACATAACTGTTAATTTTGTGAAGAACAACAGCCAAATAGTTTATATTAATATTTGTTATGGCAAAATTATTAAACCATTTTCCAGAGATACGAGAGTCAAGATCAGAGACAAGACAAGTTACATGGGTAACCAGAAGTGTGATTGGATTGACCTCCGTCACCTCAGCATTACAGAGCTCTACTATAATATAACCGAGCTGATAAGCCGCCTCAGCTGGAGCCTATTCATTCCTGATAAACTCACACACTTCCTTTATAGCCTGAAACACATACGCATTGTGCTAGACACAGCGTACTGTTTATATTAAGGATAAATTACAGGAAAGCATGTTAACCCCCCCCAAACACACACACACACAATATTAATTTAATATTTTGTTTTTGTTTGAGTAATGGGGTGTTTAAGAATTGACAGTTTTTTTCAAAGTTAATTTAAATGACATAATAAAAAATCAGTTTGTCTGATGTGATCGATTAGAAGAGTCTGTGTGTGCGATAATCTGTTCACGTTGACATGGCTGCTCCTATGTGTGTGTGTGTGTTTGTGTGTTTGTTTGTGTGTTTGTGTGTGTGTGTGCGTGATGCATGTTTGGGTCTCTGACTGTGTATGTGACACACCCGCAGGAAAATGCACACCCTGCAAGGCTCTGAAGGACGACTGTGTGTGCGTGTGCACTTGTGTGTATAGCAGTGCGAGCATGACAGTGCAGTAACTTGAGCTGCATCTCACTGTAAACTCTCACACACACACACACACAGGGTCTAGTTCTTCAGTGGTTAATGTTTCTGCTCTTGAACTCATTTTGTTCAGGCTTATTTAAGTTGGCTATGCTTAAATAGGTCCATCCGTGCGTCTTTCTATCCCTCTTTCCTCCTATCTGTCTGTCTATCCTTCCAGTCCATTGGCCTGTCTATTTTTCAATCAATCCATCATCTGTTCACATGCCTGTCCATCCATGTGTACATCGTTCCATTCATTCATATGTCTATCCACCTGTCTGTCTGAACATCCACTTATCATTCCACCTGTCTGTTTGTCAAACCATCTATCCATCTATTCACCTGTCTATCCATCCGCCTGTCTGTCTGTCTCTCTACCTTACACTTCTATCAATTGTTAGAAACAGATAATAGAAAATTTTCCAATTATATTTGTATTTATTGGTAGATTCCCCTGAACATTTGCTCTCATTTTGAAGTCCTTCATTGCTCGAGTCCTAGACTGAAGATCTTCTGGAGGTTCTAAATACGTCAGTGACTGCAGAGCCATAGTGTAAACAGGTTCTAGTCCAGTTGTTAAAATGTTTTCCTGTATCTTGTTGTTTGTTAGACTCGTTCTAATAGTCCAAGCTCACTACTCATATAAACATAGGTTTTACCACTATAGAAGCTCTTAAGATATGTGATAATTAGTTCAAGAGCACCCACGTATAGTGAAAAACTGCATTGTTCTGTTGTGGTAAAACAGATAACTAAAAATGCCTATTTTCATAGTGTGAATCCTTAATATGCCCCCAAATATGCTCCTAAAACACTTTAATTTTAAACCCGGTTTAATACATTAATGAAAAACCCATATTTATACTGTACAGTTTACACTGAACTGAGTTCTGTATTGTATCAACTCGCCGGTTAAAGCAGACACTGGATGACTGAGCTCAAATGCCTCTTTTAATTTCATTTACAGTAATAAAACGACTGGGCTTTAAGCAGAACAATACAAAAAAGGAGAAACACTCGAGACACTCCATGGGGGAAATGTTGGTTGGCAGCTTCCACAAGTGTTATCAGCAACAAGGAGAAATAAGTTGGTTTTCAGACCGTTGAAAAAACCTGTGTTTTTTCAACGTCTTAAGGTGTTGCTCTGGACAGTACAAAGACATTTATACTTACATATATTATATAGAAATGTAGCTGAATTTACTTTAATAATTATGTTACAAAATTGGTAAATTATATTGCGTAAAATGCGTAAAAATATGTTGCAAAAACACCCGATTCCGTGACTCCTGATCCGCGTAAAAAATATACATTATCGTATATGTGTGTGTGTGTGTGTGTGTGTGTGTGTGTGTGTGTGTGTGTAAATCTTTAGCCACCCTGCAATTCCAGCAGATTTATATTTCAGCATCAGCAAACCCAAACACACTGTCAATACAGGCTAATTACCTCAGTAGAAAAAAACATGCTGTCAGGGGTCAGCCTCACCAAAGCCCCAGATTCAAACAATACTGAAGAATTGTGAATTATCTGGACAGAGAACCAGCCAACAACCAAAGAAGAGCTTTGGAATGTCATTCAAGAAGCCTGGAGAACTCTTCTTGTAGACACATAAAGATATGACTGGAAAGCTTGTCTAAGAGAGTTCAGAATTTGAAGGCTGGTCATAACAGCTCATAACAAATACTGACTTTAATTCTGGTTACAATTATATAAACCTTCTTTGTGTTTATACTGTATTTACATTAATGTTTTTACATGTTATAATAAATCACTCTACTGACCCGCTGTTTAAATTTAATAGAAAAATAAAGAATTGAATGGTGGCTCAAGACTTTTGTACAGTAATGTAGTACTTCGTATGTTTTATACGCATGTGTTTGTGTGTGTTTAGAAATGTGTAGTTGTATGTGTTTGTTTTTTTTTATAGTTTTTCAAACCTGATATTTTGTAAAAGTAAATGGTTTTGATTCTCAAAGCCTCAGAAAGTGTTACACAGTTCACCTTTACAGCTCCATATTTGATTTTAATACAGAATTTCACTCTGATATTAACCAATTCAAACTTTATTCTGACAAATTATTTGAATTAATTAGTTTCATTTTAATACTGATTTGTTAGAACTTAATTTTTATATCAATTTATTTGAATGTCATTTTGAAACTCATTATAACAGCTGACCGTTCATTTTATTTGCATTTCAGACAGATATTGTAAAACGAATTTGTTAAATTGAATTAAGAATATATCATTAGTTTGGTGTGTGTTGTTGACCACCATCTGCCAGACCCCCACTCAGACTGCACCTCCATTGCTCCTGGTCACTGATATACAATTTGTAAACTGTGTAATGAGGGCTTCATGTTTCTGTGAGGTCGTCTGTGCTGAATTAGTCTCTCGTGCCTCTCAGAGCCTCAGCAGAGTCAAAACAAAGCTATTAAAGTCACATAAACAGAAATCTAGCTCTTAAAAACCACAGCAGTGACCGCGGCTCCTGGACAGGACACGTCTTGACCTACAGTGTCTGCAGCTGCTCGTCTGGGATGGACAGCCACAGAACAGAACGTGTTCCTTCTGTGGGTCTGGATAACGAGCTAAATGACATTAAGCGACCTGACAGGAACCTGATATTCAAAACGGCTCAGAAGCATTTACAAAATAGAATATTAATATCTAGAACAATTTGAGATGAAAACGAGAACTGCCTTTGTTCTGAACTGAATGAAACTGAACTGTATTTAACTCTATTGAGTTGAATTGAGCTGAACTTAATTTAATTTAACTGAATGGAAGTTAACTGAATTGAATTGAGCTGAACAGAGTTGAATCGTCCGAATCTCTAAATGGAACTAATTTATTTGTACTGAACTTCTTTGAATGGAACTGAACTAAATTCCACTAGGGTGTTTTATTACAGCAAACAACATAGTTTCTACTCTAAGCATGTGTTGATCACGTACTGATCAACAACATTGTCTTTAAAGTAAATTATTAGTCACAACATGTACTTATTCTATGAAATGTTAACAATGTAGGTGTTTTTAGTTGAAATTATGTAACTCTTGTCTTCAATATATATGAACTTACCTTTCTTTGAATGATATAACAGATTGTCACATGATTACATAACAGATCAGATTTTGTTACACTAAATGACCTGTATTGAACTTTAAATGTCCCCTGTTTAGAAAACCATGTGAAAACAATATGTAAATATGTCTTTTAATATTATAAAACAGTATTCTTTTGAACAGACTACAAAATAAATATACACTTGCCATTTTATATGTTTATTTGAATATATAACCAATTTTTTTTATAATTGGTGTTTATAACCAATATAACCAATTGGTGTTTGTTGTGTCTTTTACACTGAATGGTGATTTTGGGGTTTTATAGCATTTTTTCACATATTATTTATTTATTTATTTGTTACTTTTTTCCCCTAAAGGTTTTTTATTAAAGTAGATACAGTAGTTGTTTCCTGCAGATTTACTTTTGTAAATTTGATGGAGACATAAAATGCGTTTGGTCCAATATTTTGTTTCTTCTAACATTTATTATTTTGCATGTTTTGTGTTTATTATGTTTGTTATGAAATTGTGTTCTAACCTCATTGTTTTTAACCTGACTGGTTTAACTACCATTGTTTTGCAGCTCAGTCGTGATGCTTTATCATTTTTGCATGCTAAGCTGGGATTTAACAGTCACACCATTTCTCTAAAGCTTGTGCATGTGTGTGCGCATTCATGCAGAGATGGGAAGAATAGCTTAAAAAAACGATCATATATACGTATATCAAATAACAGTTTTAGTTAAAGATGATTAAATATAATGAAAAAACTAAAATCTGATAGCAAATTACAATGTTTGCATTAAACAATTCAATAATAGATAATAGATAATATCAAATCAAATATATGTTGCTTCATTTTTGTAATTTAACTTAGTAATTTTTGGACCAATAGACAATTTTTAAATCGTGTATGAACTGTTGGGATCGAATAATCACATTAACGGTCATAGAAATATTTCACCTTACAGAAGTTGTTGTGTCAGGGCTGCCCAAAAATGTAATGTACTGTATAAAGTTTATGGAATATAAAACTGATTTTTGTTCAGACAGTTTAAAATTAAAATATAGAGACAAAAGTGACAGAACTATTTTTTTGACAAACATCGGGACTGAGGTGTGTTTACTAGTGTTGGGTGCAATTAGGACTGTAAGAATACTGCTGATCGATACTGATACTGATCGACCCTCTTAATCCCAATCCCAATCAAAGTCTCAGATTCAACACTTATTTTATTGGGACTTTAGTATGAATATAATTTTCATTCTAAATAGAATTAATTTGGTACTAGATTAGAATAAAAAGTCCAAAAATTTAATCATAAGCAAAGTGCTGAGAGGTAGATCAGTAGCAGAAGCACCCACAGTACTCAGAATACACAAAAATACTCAGTAGGCCAACAGGAAACTGGGTCAGTGAAACCACCACCTGCCTCTATGTGTGTTAGCGTTGGTGTTGGGGTTTGTTGGTGCTGGTGTTGGGATGTGTTTAGCACTAGCGCTGGGTGTGAGCTTTGATGGGTGGTTTGTCGGAGATGCAGGCTTGTCTTTTAACCCCCGTCATTGTCTCTCTCTTTTTCTCTGTCTTTCTCTCATTGCTTTTTTTTTGCTAGCTGGACTCCCGTTCGCTATACTCACATTGCTGCTACACAAACCATTCAAAAGAGGATTTTTCTGTAACGATGATTCGATCAAGTACCCTCTTAAAGAAGACACCATATCCTATGAGTTATTGGGAGCAGTAATGATTCCGTTCACACTGGTTACTGTAAGTGCCCTGTTTTGTTTATTAGTTCAGCCTCTCTCTGACTCTGTCCCTCCCCTCTATTTTCCTTCCGTCAGAGTCCAACTCCAGGCTTGGGACGTAGTACATAGTACTCTAGTGGGATAAACACTTGCCTGTGAAACACAGTTACAGGTACAAATCGAGACTGTAATGATTGTAAGCCACTCTGGATTTGGGTGTCAGCCGAATGCCTTGACTTTAAACACACTTTTAAGGCTTTACTCTACATGTAGTTGATCAACGAAGAGGCTTTTGATGCTTGATAACTGTCGCACAGAATCAAAATCTTGGGTACGTTAGCATGTTAGCACCTCAAAGTTCCCGGACTGGAGCTGGGCGCTGTAATGCTCTTGCTGCTCTGTGTGGTTTAACAGTTTGTTCGGCCTTCTGTTTTCTCTGCTTTCCTCCTCTAAAGTCTGCAGAAAGTTCCTGTTCTTTGGTGGTCTGACAACTTTAAATACGTTCTTGTAGAAAATCTCTCACCGTCTCCAAAACAGTCGCAAACCCACAGGCCATGGCAGCGTCAACTCATTCCCAGTAATGAGGCATCTTTAGATTACATGAAGGCGTGCTTGTGTTCTTCTCTATCTTTGGTCATAACACATGCATGCAAACTTTTTACCTCCAAGCCATCGAAGAGGAAGTGTGTGCGTGTGCACAGCATCATGCCATAATACCTAAGGCCTGTCAGTATTTATTCCAACCTGTTCTAATTAAGACATATAAATTACAGATACTGCAGTGGGCTGGCGCCACGCCCAGGGTGATTAGGCTCCAAACACCCACGACCTTAGTGAGGATTAAGCGGTTAAAGGAAAATTATAGTATAGATAAACTAGGAAATTATTATTTTATTCACTATTACACTGCTGGGTAATATGGCACAGACTAAAATGCTTTAAACTTGACAATATTTGACACTAGCATACTCTATTTGTAGTGTACAGGATAATACAATATAATTGTAGTATGCATTTTTGCTATTTTAAGATATTGATTTAATAGAACTTTTATCCAAATATTCACCTCATTAAAACTTTATTCTGGATAATAACTATTAGAAATTCATCCTAGATATTCACTTTATTAGAACATAATTCTAGATATTCACGTTATTAATAGATCATTCTTGATATTCACTTTATTATAACTTTATGCTACATTTTTATTAGCAATTCATTCTGAACAATAATTGTATTATATTTCTAGATATTAATTCTACTCAGCTCTAGATTTGAATCTTATTAGAAATGTATTTTGTGTTTTAATGTCATTAGAAATTCATTCTGGACATTAATTGTTCTTTAAATATTAGATTTATTTAAATATTCATACTGTATTAAATGTATTACAACATCTTTCTAGATATTTATTTTATGAGAACATTATTGTAAATAATTATTTTATAGTGTATAATGATTCATAATCTGTGTGTATAGATATAGATATAGATATATATGTATATATGTGTATATAT
>JBBKCR010044658.1:0-10000 GCA_037577295.1 Ladigesia roloffi
ATAATCTGCATTTGTGTTTTGCTGAGAAAACAAAGTCACCTTCGACTTGGATGCCCTGGGGGTAAGCAAATAAACATCTAATTTTAATTTTTGGGTGAACTGTCACTTTAACTGGCAACAACCAGAATTCCGGCTGCAGGAATAAGCCAAAGAAATGTTTTTGTTTTTGAATGGGTTCCTGATCTTTTAGTGGGTGTCTGTAATGTTTATATTGTTACAGTTATACAGATAGCTCATCAATGCTCGTTTTATTTGTGTTAGGACACACATTTTTTATGTTATTTACAGTGATTTTGATTGAGGGGGGGGGTTGTTTTTTTAGAGGATGGTTGTAATTTGGCCTTCTGCCTGTAAAATGATGTGTGCGACGATGTCTTATGAATTAGATTACTTAATAATATATTGCTCAAACAGATTGAAGAGTGAACTCGTTATCTAAAGCTTTGTTTTGCAAAGTTGATAGTTGGCAAAATAATGTTAGCAGTAGGGGCAGAGACGATCACTTCAACCTTGTTTGATGTGGAATTAAGAAAAATGGTAGCAGTGAGTTTGTCATTGCTGTTAGTCTTGTGATGCTCCACAGAAGAAGAGGATGTCTGTTAAAACTTTTGTTGACTTTGTTCAGTAGTGTTTTAATTTGTTCAGTATTTTCTTCAAACTTTTTCCACTATTCCAGAAAAATGAGCTTGCTTCATTTGGAATAAAATTTGATGAAAAATGAATAATTAAGCATGGTTGTGTGATTTACTGACAACATTGAATGTATTACTAAATTATTTACTTTGTTAATAGCATGTTACTACATTATAGCATGACAGCAATCAGTTTTTGCTTGTATTTATTATTTATTGTAGTCTTTGCCCAGCTTCTCTCAGGGTCATCCTGTGGTTTCTTTCATGGTCCTCCACCAGGTCTCTAGAGTCATCTGTAATTTTGTCTCCCCTTCTTCCCTCTCTCCTACACCCATTTCTTGTCCTCTTCTTGCTTTTTTCACCTCCTTGTCCTCTTTCTCATCCTCTTTTTATTCTTACCCTTCACTCTCTGACCACTGTTGTGTCCACTGTAGTCCCAGTTTTAAGAAAATGGGCTATAAGAATCACAGTGACTCTTTAAACATAAAAAATGTAATTTGTCCCCAGTTGTAACAAAACCTTGACTTGTGTGTATGTGGGGTCCTAAATGTGACCTTAATAATATTGTCCTCATTCGCAAGCAAATTTTTCTTCTTGTTAAAGAAGCATTTTACCAAATATCGTGAATGATATTAGTATTATTGAATTGTCAAAGAATGCAGATCATGTTTTATTTAATTTCTAAACCTAGTGTACCCAAGTAGTGTACCCAAAGGTGGTATTTAAATCACATGTTCCCATTTTACACTTATTTAGGTATGTGTGTGTGTGTGTGTGTGTGAATGTGTGTGTGTGAGAGAGTGAGTGTGTGTGTGTGTGTGTGTGTGTGTGACTGTGTGTGTGAGTATATGTGTGTGTGTGAGAGAGAGAGAGTGAGTGAATGTGTGTGTGTGAGTGTGTGTGTAAGTTTGTGTGTGAGAGAGTGAGAGAGTGAGTGAATGTGTCTGTGTGTGTGTGTGACTGTGTGTGTGTGTGTGACTGTGTGTTTTTCACTACATGCTGGGGCTTTTGGATAGCACCCACCATGAAAATCGGGGAATTACTGTGTTTTTTTGGTATTTAATATCTCCTATGCTCATGTCTTCGTTATACCTTTTCATATTACCTGGTGTTTTTGTGTAACCCCGGGACCCTTGTATGTCTATTTTGTTTCTTTGTATTGAACGTGTTCTCGGATGTCGTGATAACGTGTCTGTCTGCCTCAACCCTCACTTGGTACAGTACGACTTCAGATTACCCCACTCTTTAGGCTTCAGTCAGGAGAGTCCATTACCTTGTCCACACTGTCTGACAGCTGTGTGAGAAGGGATGGTGACAGCAGCCCATAGAGGAGAATCTTCTCGCAGTTCTCTGAAAGGACGGGGACCTTCTTCTCCTTCTTCAGAACGTACAACACCTTGCACCCAGGGACAGAAGAAACCTAACGTGCAACAATGAATTAGCGCTCAGCAGTATTCTTTTGACTCGTCTCTGACTTATCTCAAAACGTCTTGGACTCAATCTGGTCTCAACCAAGTTCAAACATAACTTATTTACAAGCTTGTTCAGAAAACAAATACTTATTTAAAACTCAATTTAGACCAGGCACTGCCATTGTCAAGCTGGTGACCAATCATATGCCATTCAAAACACATCTCGGCTCACTCTGCATCCACGCTCATCCACCTCCCTTTCTGAACATTACAAATAATAATAGGAAAAACTCACAGTAGATTTGAGTTTCTGACGGACAGTACTGGATAAATGACGAGTTTAGCTCAGGAAGGAGCACGTAAACGTAAACAGTGTCAGTGATTTCCAGGCTGCTCGGGCCCCACTCACCTCAGAGGACACTGTGAGAACGGGGGACGGGCTGAAGACAACCACGCCAGCCCGGGGTCCGAAAAAGTCATCGAGGACCTTTTGGTTTTCCTCGACAGAGACGAATTTGTCCCAAATCTCTGCTTTCACTCTCAGCATCTGTCCAACTCTCCCTCCCAGCAGCTTCACCCGCGGGTCATCGCGGAAACAGGGCTCCGGTGTCGGAGCTTCCTCCTCGAACATCATCCCGAGGGATAACGCTCTCGGGGCCTGGCTGTGGCTGGTGTTGGAGCTGTCTGGGACGGTTTTGTTTTAGTTTAGTGGCTATTTCTGTCCTGTTTTAGGGATTTGGTTTGTTCTGGTTTAGTTGAGTTTTTTCCTCTGTTTTGGTCCCGCTACCATGGAGACGGTCCGCGTGTGGAGGCGCGCGGATAGGTCGTAAAGTTTACAGCACCGTGTAAACACGGCTCCAGCGGAATCCACATGTAAAAAAACTTAAAAATGTTTGAATGGTGATTTTTTATTGTGTATTTTAACATGTCATGCGGACTAACCTCTTCTTGTGACACGCACACACACGTCTTACATGTAAGAAGAGACGTCAGAGAGTGTAACACTCATTTTCTTCCCTTTATTTGTGTGTGTTTGTTGTGTCTCATACTTTCTATCTATTACAATATAAATTAAAATGTGACAAATTATCACAGCCGATTAATCTAAACAAGAATAAAAACTAGTTTGATAGTAACTTGCTCTACTCTCCTTCTGTACACACATACATCAGCATCTCTCTGAGTGTGAAATCATTCCATGTCAGTGTCTGTTCAATTTCTACACAAGCACTTCATTCTGCTTTATGATGTTCACCTGAATCACATCATATTTAATGGGGAAAAGTATAAAAACACTGCTGTAGACAGTCTCCTCTCGCAAGTGGTGGTGAATAGAACCAGATGTCTCCAACACTACCACTATCACTAAGCTGTTGATATGGATGTTGATTATGTAAAATAGTGAATATAAACCTATTCTCTTTTCTTTGGGGACTCTTTGGACTCACGACGCCCTGCATATATCCCTCTGCCATGAACGGGTTTAGATTTAGGACCAGAATCTTCTCAGAACTCTGGCAGAACAACCTCTCAGGCGTCAGGCGGCGCAACCAGAACCTTCTAATGGTGGAACTTTCTGTGAGGAGACTTTGGAGGGACACGTCTGTTTCCATTCACCTCCACTGTAACAGTTCTAAGCGTTTCTCCAGATGGGAAAAACTGACTCTGAATTCATTGTTTGCATCCTAACCACTCAGTTATGTATGAAAGTATGTAGGATAATCATTTATGGTAAATAGAAGCACTTGTCTGGATGTTGCCCTCTAGGGGTCCTTAGTGTTGAGTCAAAATTACAATTAAATAAGTATTTATACACTCTCCCATCCAAACTATGACCTTGACGCGGTGTTCTTCAATCTGTCCTCAATTAAAAGTGATGATATTACAGTGAGAAATGACTAAGGTACCAGGAATGTAAAAAAAAAGAAACTCAGTAAAAAAAGTGTGTGGCCCAAAAACACTGCAGAGTTTTGGTACATCTTAAGGAGTGGAGATTATCTGTACACAGAGTTGTAAATGTTATTCACACTGAAAATGTATCTCTACTGGATAGAATATTACATGTTTATGAATCTTTTATAACTAGGACAACATGAGCAAAGTGCTCAAAATAGTCACAAGACATATAATACTGACTATTTACTACTTTAAATACTTTAACCTTTATTTTATATACATTTTATATAATTATATAATTAACTAAAATACACATGTATAAAAACTAAAAGCATCACACTATTATGGTATCTGGCCTAGCACTAAACCAGAATTATTTTTGTCATTATAGCAGTATATACAGCATTTAAGATGATATTTTATTTGACAATTATTATTAAATTTTAAAGTATGTAGATTATGCTAAACCCTCTATCACAGAATGAATAGTGCAGCTGTGATTAAATAGTAACTGCAAGGGAAGCAATTTAGTAAAACAAACCTCCAAAAACAACATGTTTTAGACAATCTGAGGTACAAAATGATGCTAGAGTACTTTCCATTCTAATGAAGATATTCTTACTCCACTCAGCAGCAAGGAACTTGAGTGTTTGTGGCCCTTTTTTATTTAGATTTTGATTTTTGAGTAAAATTCTTGAAAGTGAACTGTATGCTAACGCTGCTAAAGCTGCCCCGAGTGTCCTCAGGAGGGCACCACTTCGTTTCAAAAGACTGAAAACTTGCCACAACTTTCTCTTTAGAAAGCCTCTTCACCATAAATGCCATTTTAAGCAAAAGAGACCTGCAGTTATGAAACCAATGCAAAGAAACAGGGATGTTTTAATCTTATGCTAATGCTACCTGTTAGATTAGCAAAATAATCTGTTTACATGCTTGAAATTAACCAGCTCTGAGCAACAAACATATCACTTTTATAAATAGTAATTTATAGGTTTTTTTTAGTTATTTTATTCATTGATTTACTTGGGATCTTTTGGATAAAGATGAAAAACATATTTGTCAGCCTCACTTCCACCTAAAATCCTGAAACTTTTTACACTCAGGTGTTTTGGGGGAATTTAAACTAAGCTCCAGGATTTAAGGTAGAAAGGAAAAGGGTCAACTGGGAATTTTAAAGGCTTTTTTGAAGCCTATCAACACATATTTCTTAGAATTTTTAAAATGACATTTCATTACATGAATAATACTCAATTTCTTAAATGTATAAATTTTGTTTGACCATCACAATCTAAACTAAAGGTTATCTGAACAAAACTCTTAATTCATAAAACACTATGTGTAGAGGATTTTTCAAGCAATTCTGTCTGATGTCCGGCCACATGTGAAGCTCCACAGGCCTGGAAGAAAGAGAGAGAAAGAAAAAGAAAAAAGTGAAGAAAAAAGGCCCTAATTTGTCGGTGTCCACCCCAGGGGTCAGCAGGAAACTCACGATCATCTCCTGATCTCCTGCTTTCAAGACTGACAGGCTGGAGAGCTCCTCTGAGATGCTAATTAATGACTCCTAATTGATGAGGATCACAAGGGACATGAGTCCATCCTCCTTGCAACATCACCATATCACACCATCAGTACCTTCATCATCAACATTAATAATCTTAGCTTACTCTAATAAAGCGAATGGACTCACTTACTGCCCATTAATACATTTAACAAATTAAACAGTGGCCCATTTCATTAGATAATACTAATATAGCTATACATTCATTTTAATGAATATTACATAGTACATTAATTTCAGGGAATACTAATATACTATACATTTATTTTCATTGACACTAATATAGCTATACATAATCATAATGAATTGTAATATTCTATATATTCATTTTCATGAATGCAAATATAGCTATATATTCATTTCCATTAATACTAGTGTAGCTTTACATTCATCTTATTTAATTCTAATATAGCTATACATTCATTTTTTGTACTATTCATTCATTTTAATTATTACTAACATTCTATATATTCATTTTCATTAATACTAATATAGCTATACATTTATTTTCATTAATATTAATATTATATACATTAATTTGAATCTAATTGGTAATTTAGCATTAATTAGCATAATGTCCTAGCATACATTAATAAGTTAGCAGTTGTATTAATTAGCACTGGCATGGATATTCATCAGAATTAATAAAGGTAATGAACCAATAATCAATACATTAATTATTATCAATAATAAAATCTAATATGTTACATTTAATAATCGTAAATTATTAAATAAATGTACTAAATTATATAACATTCACAGCTAAAGTTAATACAATTAATACATTATCATCAATTAAGTTAATGTGTAGCATTACAATTTAGGATAATAATAATTTACGTTAACAGAGTCAATAAAAAGTACTGATGGAATTAATTACTAATTACAAATCATGTGTTAGCATGAATACAATAACTAATTTGCTTGAATACCATTTATTAGTTATTTAATGAATTACTATCACCCTCAGATTCTAAGTTCTGATGACAAATTATTAGATATTACCCTATTTTAAGGGTAATAACCTATTATGCTATCATTAATAATAATCATCATTAGCATTAATAAAGTTATAATGAACATAAACAAATCTTAAAACTAGCATTAATGAAGCTAATAATTAGCATTAATGAAGTTGATAAAACATATTTCTTATACAATGCTAAAAGGGGACATGACTAATCTAATTTTTTGTTCTGCTTTCCTGTTCTTTATGCCATAATTACTACTCATAATAATTGCAGTGATAATAAGCATAAGAATAATCATTTTACAGCATGAGAGTGAAACTGTTGTACACAGTGTATAAAGCAGTATTTGTTGTTGGAAATCTTTTTCAGACTATCTGAACACTGGACTCCATTAAAAGTACTTTTTTTGTTCTGAAATACAAAATAGTAATAAAGTCTTAGGACAAAACTGGAACTTCTTAGAGTATCCAGCTTCTGTAAATCCTCACAGCAATGTCAGTATCTGACCTCACTAACACTCTCGCATAATCAAATCCTCACAGCAATGTCAGTGTCTAACCCACTAACACTCTCATACAATCAAATCCTCACAGCAATGTCAGCATTTGACCTCACTAACACTCTCATACAATCAAATCCTCAGAGCAATGTCAGTATCTGACCTCACTAACACTCTCATACAATCAAATCCTCACAGCAATATCAGTATCTGAAATCACTAGCACTCTCAAATCCTCACAGCAATTTTCCAGCATCAGTACCTGTCCTCATACAATCAAATCCTCACAGCAAACGTGATGACATCAGTACCTGGCCGTATTAATGCTTTCATACAATTTTATCCTCAGAGCAATGTTCCAACATCAGTGCCCGACACCAGTAAAGCTCTTGGGGCTGAATGCAATCAAATCTCCTCTTTTATCTAATTTGACCACAAGTTTTGGATGAAGGACAGCCCTTGTCTTCATTCAAAGTTGCTTGGCGAACTGTAAATATAGCCGCGTTTACATGGACACTTTTTTTCAATCCGATTAAATTTATTTGTATTAAAAGAACACAAACTAACTGTTTACATGGGAGTCACATAAAGAGATCCTCGTTTGTTCCACGTTTACATGTTCAAGCCATTTAATCCGATCCTACATTATTTTGAGCAGCACTCTAGTAGACCTACTTTTCTGTTATAGAAAAAGAGAGAAAAACTCTGTCTGAACCTCTGAGTTTTCCTTTCTCCTCGTTTATCCACCTTCGCGTATCAGAAGCAGTTTAATGTGAGAGAAGTTTCACTCGGCACCTCGCGCTCTGCGGTGCTGAAAAAGCACTACATTAAAAAACACTGATAATGTTGAGAAATAGTTACATAATATGTGTATTCAGAGAAAAAATATTTTATTTAAATGAAAAGAGTCTATACAGATATATCCTTGGAGTTGCAGAGAGACAGGTTATACAGTCCAGTTCTAACACTACTAGAGATCGAGCCATGCTAACGGCTAGCGGTGGTTCTGGACAGTGCTGATGTTTCTGTTTTTGATTTTACGGTCATCCACTCTCTCCACAATATTGAACTGTTTTCATATATCCATTCAAAATGTGGTGTCAGCAACCAGTCAGTTTTTTGTTTTTATTTAGTTCTTTGCTGCTCCCATGGTAAACGCTACTCTCTCGTCACTACCGGCCACGAGCTCATGCCCAGGATGAAGGAAAGTGTTCAAATATATTTAATCAGATTAAAAGTGGAAGAAATTGTTCATGTAAACAGGGCTTATGTAACTGCTATTGTTATGCATTAATAACGATTATTTATTAAAAACGTTTGTGTTTTATCGCAGTCAGCCACAAGAGGGTGCTGTTTTTACTCCAGACTGAAGGGTTTCCCAGCAGTTTTGATGTTGCAACGCGAGAATCTCGTGGACATGACTGCTGGTGTTGCTAACCGTAGCTAACAGTAACTAAACTGGGTAGAATTCCGGTTTTCCAACTGGAATGTGGTCGAAGTGGGTGTGATGTCATCAGGGCGCACGTGGATTGTCCTTTTTCATAGGTGCTTTACAACCATAGCACACTGTTAACTACATAACTTCTACTATTATTCATTGTTATGTCAACTCTTTATTGCAAACCTTTGTATTTTATCGCAACTAGTGGCTAACAATATCAAACCTAGCTATCCTAACATCATTCACAACTTCCGAGGTAAGTGGGACGCCCATGGCATGTCCAGTACCAGCTTGTCCTGTGGTGAGGTTGCAGTAATGTGCGCCCCCTTGTGGCCCGTTGCTCTGTGTATACAGTCAGTTTAAGTGCCAAGGCTCCTGAGACCAGAAAAGTGATTCCTTTTCTGCTTCTCATTCCACTCACAGCACGTGTGATTTACGAGGTGGGGAAAATGCCCCAGCTCGCCGCCAGGTGAGACCCCGTTTTAATATGCACACCCCACAGCCTCGCTCACCCAATACACCACTCAGAACTGGGGGGGGGGCAAGTCAATAAACGCTTAAAATGCAGCAGGACACCCATACAGACCCTGCTATCTATTACAAAGAGCTGAAACAAACAATACAGGGTGTAAAGCGCACACTGGCACCAAGAGGATGCCCTGAAACATCCTGGCCCATTATTTACTAATTTCACCCAAAGGTTTAATGTTGTATATTAATAGCTGAAATTGCTTTGCAATTATACGTTTGTTTTTCATTGTTGTGCTCAGCAGCGCCCCCTCTGACTCATCTCTGCTATATGTGTTCCGAAAGCATACTTTATGCAGATCAATCTGCACTGTTTCCGCTCCAAGGTGATGATGCCATACATTCTTCTACCAGACGATGAGAATAGTTCAATGCAACTTAACACATGCTAGTTTCTGCTAGTCTACCTATGGAGTTTTCAGTGTTACGTTAGCACATGCTAATGAAGCTGTGGCTTCTCATATTGCTCTATGTAAGCACAGGGTGTGTGTGTTCACACACTATCTTTCTTTCTCATTCTGTGTGTGTGTGTGTGTGTGTCTAAGTGTGTGTGTGTATGTTCATCTCCATGTATTCATCCCTCTGTATGGGACTAAATATCCTGTCATCATACAAATTGTGGAAAGTCGTATGACTTTAATTTAACTATTTGTTGCTTAAAATTGAACACATCTGCCTATTCCACCTGAAGTAGTTTAGCTCCCAATAGTTCTCCAGAAATAATTAAACATTTATATAAGTATTTCAGCTTGGTTTGCTTTCATGAATATAGTGCATCCAATCAGAAAAGAGCTCATTTACATATAGAAACTATAGTCTGAAGAGAGCTGGGAAAATGTTTGTTTTTGGGAGTAAGTGGAGAGCGGATGGTATGGGCCCTTAACTGTAGTCAAAGTCAAAGTACGGAAGTGGAAATGTGTGCATTGAGAAAAGTGAGGGCGAGGGTTTCAGGTGATTGTCGCTTGGCCTGCAAGTGTGTGTCGGAGTGTATATCAGAGTGTGTGTGTGTGTCTGTCAGAGTGTTTGTCTTCCTCTCTGAGCCACTCTTTTGTGTGTGTGTTTG
>JBBKCR010044669.1:0-11045 GCA_037577295.1 Ladigesia roloffi
TTCTCCTTCGTATACACACACACACACAAAATTTGATTGGTGGATGTTGACTTAAATCTTGCTCTACAGTTCCTTGCTACTGTTGTGGATTATTTGAGCACTGTTGTACGTCGCTCTGGATAAGGGCATCAGCGAAATGCTGTAAATGTAAATGTACTAACCTCTAGAACCGCTTCACATGATGGTCTGTGCATGTTTCCAGATTGAGTATTGGCAGGTTAACAGTGAAAATATCAGACACATGGATTTCATGTCCCTCTGAGGAACAATTATATAATCCATCTGTAATCACTGCCAAGTGTCATTACATTCATGATTTCACTTCAAAGACATCCAGCTTGATAAGTAAAATCAAGCAGGAAAGTACCTGTAAGCTTTCTGGACACTTTTTAAAATGACAAACCAAAACAGCTAAAGAAAATTATAACCTTAAAATACTGCAGTTTACTGGGCACCAAAACATTATCTTAAGGAATTTAAGTTTGTGGCACAAAACCAACCTAAGAACATATATTTTATGAAAACTTACTTTGTTTCAGCTCTCTTCTTTCCCCCATCTCGTACATTAGTTTGAACTCATCCACTGATACTGAAGTAAGCAAAATAAGCTTGAATGACTTTCAGGCACATGCGGGCAGTTTTGCTGGTTGTAATAATGTTCTTGACGTATGCTACCTTCAGAAAATGCTTCCACTAAAGCTAAATATTCACACTGACATGACTGATAGAAAAATACATCATAAAGTTGAAGTTTAAAACTTTATTTTTTTGGTCACAGTTGGGTTATTTGAATTTTTATTTTGCTGTTCTCAATGTTTTGTTCTTTCACCCTAGGTAAGGAACTGTAGGATATACACAGAGTTACAGGGCAGAGGTATTGTGATGCATTTCTTTTACAACAACCCCCAGCAAAATAAAAGCGTCCTTTTTTTGTCCTTTCTTTGCAGCTTAAATTTTTTAATTTTTCATGTTTGGACATTTGTAGGTTTGAGGAAGAAAAGGGCTCCACAATATTCTGTCTGCCTAAAAATAAAAACTATTTCTGAATGCTGTCATCATCTTGTTCTCATCTTAAATGAGAAAGCCTTCTTTTAAAAACCTGATCACACTGCAAAAGAGAAAAAAATAAATAAAAAAGGAGGGACTTCAGCTGTGGTATTTCTTTGTCCCGCCTTTTTGTTCTTTTTTTCCCCCCGCATGGCAGATTCTGCAACAACGGGCAGTCCTTTGTGAAACCGAAGGGAATGAGAGATAAAGAGGGACAGCACTTGCTTTTTATTTTTACCCTCTGTTTTCCCTTGGTGTCCATGTCTCCACCTTAGTCTGGAGGAGGGCACAGGATTTTAGGTTTTTAGTCTCAGTTCATGAAGAGTTATCAGTTTCCTGGTGGGTGGAATGGAATCTGCTGTTGTGGATGAGGCTGAACCTGTACAGCTGCAGAATAAAAAACACAGAGAAGTGAAAAACCAGAACAGTTCATAACTCTGTCTAGATCTGAGGGGAATGATGAACCGGCACAAGGTCTCAAATAAATAAAGCAAACCAGCCTTTATTTGTAGAAGCAGCTGGGAAACTGTAACCACAGATCTTTCATTTATTTAACTTTGAATCAAATATCCCTCATGTCCAAAAGCATCCAGACACTTCTTCTAAAGAGTTATTTTAAGGTACTCCCATTGCTGAAACAGCATTGTAAATAGAATGTGATGCTCTGGAGTAGCAACACATAAGCCTGAAGTCACCATTCCCAGTGCCGAAGTTGGCTAGGTATATAAATCCCACCAGCATTCAGCTGCAGACCAGTGGAACGCTAACCATGGTATTCCTCAATTTCACTTTGTGATACTGTTGAAAGCATTCATTAATGTAGTCATAATTGCAAGTTAGTCATCTTAATAAAAAACTAAACAAAAACAGATCTACATGCACGTCTAGTGCCATTTGCATTTCTCTAATGAATCAGGCTAAAATGTCTGAAGGGTGAATATCCTACCTGAAGGGTGTCCTATGTAAGCAAAATGTTGTGGGAGTCCTTGCTGGGGACCGTGTTGTGGGTGTTGGGGGGCAGATCCAGGGCCGGCCTGGGGCGGCGCAGCATGCAGCATGACAACCTGTGGAGGGCCATGATTGCCTGAGTGATGAGGACCCGAAATGGGGCCTGGAACATGAGCCTGACATGAAAACACACAAACCTTTTTTTCTTAATGCCAACTGTAAAGAAATTTAACAGAAAGCACAACGAACTTCACACTTGCTTGTATGATCCAGTTTATGATCTCTTAACATCATACAAAGCGAATCCAGCAGCAGCAAACTGTAACACATTTAGGACCCCAAAATATTACAAAATGACTGACTGAGCCTCATTTTTATTAGGTATAAAAATAATAATTGTATGTTAGCTCTTATTTATTTATACATTTATATGAATGAATCCATTGTTTCCAGATGTTTTCGATGCACACAGACAGGAGGGGATTTGAGTGGGTGTTAGGGTTTACCAACAAGTAACATTCTCCTTGGTGGCAAAATGAACAAAATACACTCCCTCTGTGGATTTACATGGGGATTTTGGGCTGCTTTAATTTAGCTAGGTTTTCTATATAAAAAAGGTAACAAATAGCCTATAACACAAAGACATAGACCCTTGGGTTCATTGTCTATATTTACACTGGGCTGGCAAAATCAAATCTACTAGGCCCCATTCCTACCCTTTGTCAGATATTAAGTCTCAGAAAAAAGTGAATCTGTGGATGGATGAGGGACTCAAAATATAAAAACAAAAGCACAAATGGTTACGAAGCAGCCTGTGACAAGGAGGGAGGCTGAGAACACAGAAGCCGACGACCGCAAGAGCTATAGCGCTCGGAGTGATGTAGTCTTGCCGGCAGCACTAGTGTGCAGGGCAGAACTAGAAACTCTCACCAAGTTTGAGCCAGGGGACGCCGTGGCAAGCTGATCTGCTCTCTTTAAAGGGACTTTCGTTCAGTGTGGAGCTGCACGAGTGGACTGTGTGTTCGCGCTCTTGAAGGCTGGATGCACTAAAGCCGTCGATCGCAAGAGTTGTGGAGCCCGGAGTGAGGCAGCTGTACTGCCGGAGTTTTGTTTTAGCCGTAATGAGCAGTAAGGAAGCGGGTCGTGGAGGCAGAACGGACACGTGAGAAGCAGACGAGGAGTTTGGCTAACCGTGCCAGTGCACTCGAATCTCCAGTTCCAGGCAGCATATCTGTTTTTTTTTTTTTTTTTATATTTTAACTCGAGACTCTTGACCGGTTTAATGGAATTTGGGGGATTATTTGGTTTTTGGTGTTTTTTTTCTATTTTGTCTAATTTGCATTAATAAAGTTTTCTTAAAAGGATGTATTTTGTTCTGCTTCTTCCAAAACGAACCTGGGGTACAAAATCAGTTTGTTTTTGGGTCCCAGTGCCCTTGTAGTCCACTTGGTGGCATAGTCGGGTCTACATTTTCATTCGCATTTGCATAAGTTAGTTGGCATTTTTTTGGAGATTGCATAGTTCAACTTTAAATGACAAAGATGAACTAGCTTACATTTATTTGTAAGGTTAGGTTAAGCCTACCTTGCCCTGAATGACAATTTAATTAATTATACTTAAAATAATTATTATGTATTGATAGTTCTTTAATTATTTATAAAATACAATTAACCATAATTATCAGCAATGTGCTTAAATTAAAGTTACTGTTTAACTTTTCAATTTAGTGTTTTAGGGAAATCGTACTGTTGGCACAAATAAGGAGGGTGTACTGGTAAATGATGTCCAACAAATTGCCGTGAGCCATCTGGGTCAACAATACCAGGACCCATTATTATCCCGATCCAGCCCTAATAACATAGTATCTGTTAAATGATGGTGTGGAAGCAGGGGGGTGATTGAATTTATCACCTCTATATTAAAAAAAAAACAAATAAACAACAGACAATAAACCCCTACTGGCTACAAAAGAAGCATTACTTTGTCCTTTACATGCTTTCATTTACATGGCAGTAAATCTACTAAAGATACACATTAGATCACAGAAAGGCATACCTGTGCAAGCTGTCCCAGAGTGGGGTAGCCATGTGTGAGTGGCTGATGGCCGTGAAGGCCGTAACCAGCCAGAGGGTAAGTGGCCTGGGGGGACGAGTGGCCTGGGGGAAGATTTGGCGGGGTTGGTGCAGAGAGTGGGGCTGAGTGATAGAGGGACTGAGGCTGTGGACCGGACTGATGATTCTAGATAAAGAAAGTTGGAAAAAAACCAAGAGAGACAGGGCATAGTGGGGGATAAGGATGAGTGAGACAGCGAGAGAGAGAGACAGAACACTAAATGTAATATCAATATATTAATTATTGGAATAAGAAAAGGTAATAAATCTAGTCTTTTTGTTATTCCATTGTAGAAAACATTTTATTATAGATCTGTAAGCAGCATGGTTACTGGCATTTTAGATGGAGGAGGCTGACTGACTTAAGAAAAAACTGTGACCCATGTTTAATTTCAGCTTCATAACATGGAAACCCAAAATCAAACACCAACACCAAACAAGCAGAGTTTGTGAGGAACACCCATCATATTAATAGGACTCTGCCTCTCCACCAACATAGTACTTTTGGGGAGCCATCTTTAGAAATTCAAATAAAATGCCGCTTTAAAGCTCCACAGTGCTTAAAGTATGGAAAATAAAATATAAGTTATGGTTTTAGCCCTGGCATTGGAAAATAAACATCATCATGATTGTCTCATTTGAAATCTGCTGCTTAGTGCTGTTCTATAAACAGTGAATAAACATAATTGAACACTAACACTTATAGCTTTTAACACATTCCACTGCAAATAGAACAATGCACACAGCTCCTTCAGTATGGTTCAGGTACATGTAAACATACTGAACAGTTCATATGCAGGAGTTGTGTGTGTTACCTGTCCAGGACTTGGTGCTGTGTGTTGAGGTGGTTGGTTGCCGGTGGGTGTACTCGAGGGCTGAGGTGGATGAACAGATCCTGAATGATGCGAAAATGACTGAGCTAAAGGAAAGAAAGAAGGAATAGAACTTTATTGGACTGGTACCACACGCATATTTTGATGTCCCCACAATGAAGGCCATTTTTAATTCAGTCAAAATTACAATATATTTATCTTTATAGTTCAAACAGTTTCCTCCGAGATAAGTCTTATCTCATAAGATACATTAAAATAATTTGCTGTGTTTTCTCTTTAAATATATAAACTCACCAGAAATATAATTTCAGCAAAATTGCAACCCCAGAAATAACATTAACGAAGGCTTCCTGTCACCCACTAATGGCACAACCATGCTGTCACATTTCACTAAAACACATTCAGTTTAGAGGACAACTAATATATCCATAAATGTCTATTTACTTTTCTGTAATGTTTGCTGAGATTTCACTGGGTGATCTTGTTCTCAAACCTGTTCTTTTTTCTACAGATCAGCATTTCTCCACTCTTAAAAAAAAAAAAATCCTTCTAAAATACCTGCATTCATTAAATATATAAGCTTATTCTGAACCATATTCTAAAGGATACAGGCATTCCAAATATCGATGTATTTCCAAAATCTTTCAACGTGCCCCCAAACAAGTAGTGTACATTTAGAACTTGTTAAAACTCTGTAGGATAATGATTACATTGTTTTGGGGACCACAACAAATCAAGTTTTGAAGGAAAATGTAAAACTACAAATCCCACCATGTAAAGAACCCAGAGAGAATAATTACTGCCTCCACTGGTGAATTCACGAAACTACACATTGGGCTGCAGGCTGGCGTTAAACAGCGTCAGAGGAAGGCCAGCATAACACCAATCAAGTGCATACAGTGTTCATTTGTTCAAGATGCAAATGTCCACGTGGACAAGGCCTAAAATCGACATGAATTACATCACAGAAGCATGACCTAAAGCTGCAATAAAACTGTTAAATAGTCTCTAAACGCCTCTGTGCTCAGAAGCAATCGTTTTCCAGTTGCTTAAGGCTGAATATGCATAAACAATGCTTCCACACGTGAGAGCAAGCAAGAGAGGAGGGGTGGGGGTGAAAAATCCACAGCTCTCCACTTTATTGCTACTTTTAATTACCTAATTATGTGTCATATGCTTTTAATAACTGCTTCAGCTAAGCAGATTTGCCTCTAGCAGCATCAAGATATAGAACACTACGCTATTTTGAAACCTGCTTCGCTAGGCTAAATAAATTTAATTGAGTAAATTATGTGATTGCTTCCACTAGTGGAAATTTTCTATACAAAAGAAAGAGAAAGAAAAGAAGAATAGGTTGTACTGAAACAGGTTCTCAGATTATTAAGATCCAACTGACTAATAATTTCAGAGGATTTTGTCATAAACATCAGACATTTTAAGTCTTTGATCTATATGATTGTAACTACTTCACCTACGGCTGTATTAGATAAAGACTACAGTTCATGTGCTGGATCATATGTTGTTTTTTTTTATCATCAATAACAGCAATCATTTTTATACATTCTGCTTCTTATAAGCCTCTATTTTTGAACATATCCAGTGCCATAAAGTATATTCATATCCAGTACAATTCATGTGTATTCAGTTTTTATTTGGTTGATTAATACTGATTATTTTAAATCCATAAATTTGCCCACAAATTTCCGTTCATCCAACACTGACCATTGTGAAATCCCTCCAGTGAAAACGCAGCACAGAATAGAAATCAGCCACTAACAGTACGATATTAGGAGAGACAAGCCCCATGACCAGAACAAGTAAAAATGTGTTAGTTTTAGGATTGTATCTGCTAAGGTAGACATTTCTTCTCTGCTATTACGAATGCAGTTTTAAAGTCTTTCCAAATATTATCCTCCCCAATGTTTAGAACCACTGGTTCAGAAAGCTGTGACTTCCTGGGGATCCTTGACATTTATGTGGTATGATCAATTGTACACTATGATGACACTGAAATTTTTGTTTTCTTAAAGATTAATAGAATAATAAACCTTTGCACATAGAAAATTCTTTGAAAAAACACAATTATCTGAATAAGAAAATGTTACTTCTGAGCCCACCTGACAGTCATGCTCTGCATGTTCAGGTTAAATGCTCTAGAAAAACTAACAGGCCTGATATATTCTTCCTTAAGGTCTCTCTTATAACTTGAAAACCGAACATGTGTGAGCAAGTGTGTGTATGTATGAGAAAGTCTGTATCTTACCATACAAGCCTTGCTGTGGCCCTTGAGGGCCATCAGCCTGCCCTGGGAACTGGGGTCCTGCAGGTGGTCCAAGTGTTTGAGGGTGACCCCCACTCTGGCCTAACATACGGGCACTACTCTGCAGAACTGAGTACATCGGCTGAGACACAATGTGTGAGAAAAAGAGAGAGAACAAACATAACATGTCAATACGCTACAACAGCCAAGTGTTTACAAACTAAGTGCACAGCCACTTCCAAAAGGGTAGTGTTTCTTTTAACAGGCATGCTTTGCCCTGCATGACTTGATTTGCTACAGGCTGCACATTGTGTGCTGTATGTGATGTGATATGATTTACCTGTCCATAAGGAGTCATGGCCTGTATGACCTGCTGCTGACCGTATTGCTGAGGGTTGTATTGCAAGTAGGACTGCGGGTATGGAGAGGCCACCAGTGAAGCTCCAGCTGCAGATGCAGCTGCTTGAAGCATGGGAGAAGCTGAGGAGCTGTGATCCGACCGAGGAGCCACTACAGAGCCTGGACACACACACACACACACACACAGTTCGATAACGTGAAAATGCATCTATACCCTAAAACACAAGTGCTTGATTACTGTACAAATCATTATAACAGATAAACCTTTGATTGATTAAAGATTTAATTCTATATAGCCCCATGTTGAGATTTGTTAACATCATTAAATGATGTCTTCTTGAGGTATTAGAGTGTCTCTACCTTTTGGCGCTCGGGGGTATTTGCCCTGGTTCACCGTCGACATGGTGACCTGGTAAATTGGAGGAGCCTGGGACAAACAAAGAGGGAAGTGCATTAATGTTGAGAAATATTAAGGCAGCATTTCTAGGACCGGTTTTGAACCACTGGGCAAAAGTGCATTTGTGCAACGTGTGTCCTACCTGCACTGAGTGTATCTGAGAAACATAGCTCAGGTAGGGTGCGTTATAGATGGCATTTTGTCCTGGTGGATGCTGCAGAACCACAGATGGGCTTGGAGGAGTTGGACGCGGAGGAGTGGGGGTGGTGGAGGGTTTAGACTGAGAGTTTCACACACACGAACACAAAAAAAAACACACACACACACACACAAAGAATGTGCATGAGTATATATATATACATATATAATAAAAGTGCATTGGCAGACATTTGCCTACACTTGTACTTGTTTCCAGGTATGCAAGAGTGCACCAGCTAGCTGCTGCCCAAAGCAACACATTCCATAAAGCAAATAATACGAATAATATGGCTGCTAATATTATTGTTATTGTTATTATTATTATTAACCGCCATAAATCATTTAATGACTAACTTTTCTATCCTCATTTAATACCTGGTAGAATATACTAAATCAACAGCAGCACTACCTCTAGTATTCTCACATTTAAGACATGGCTTGCTTACCAGAGTCAACGGCGGTTTGTTGGGGTTGAACTCCTTTGCATTGGGGTTCAAAGTGGACTTCTTTACTTGACTGGATAATATCAAAAAAGTATAAACATACATGCACAAAAAACTATCCAGAACTTTCAAAAACACATTTTGTACTCTAAATCTCTCTTTTTACATCTATTAATTATGCCATTTATTCATATCCAACAAGAGTGGTTATAAAATGGAATTTTGCAGCACTTATTTGTGTCCTACAATGTACATTAAATGATCCAATACTACTATAGAAGCTTACAGCAATCTAAATACTAGCATAGTAATTTCACAAAAAGGACATTTGTCTGAAAGATGGCTTCATGATTTCCAAAACTGACTGTATAAGCTCCGAGCAAGCAAAATATTTTCCTCTGTCTTTCCAGTACTCACTCAATCACGCCCTCCACCACTGCCTCCGTTCTAGTGTCCTCTGCTCCCAGAGTCCTGCCAGACTGGCTGTCTGATATGGAGAGATTTCCAGTATGCACTAATGCAGCATCCTTTTCCTCTGCAGGGGACGCAGGCACAGGGAAATGGAGTTGAGGGCTGGCAGACAGATTTTGGGTGAGGTTGGGGGACATGCTTTGCTTGGGCTCAGATGGGGGGCTTGGAGACTCTGGTGCAGGTTTTGTCGATGCAGACTGGGTGGCACTGGGATTATCTGCCACAGGGGCCAAAGCAGAACTGGGGCTTGGTTGCAGCTAGAGAAAGGGAGAGAAGAATTGAAGGAAGAAAGAAGAAGAAGAACAGAGAAAAGAAGGTAGAGAAATCGAGATAGAGAGCGAGGGAGATAAAGGAAGAGAGAGAAAGATTTTGCATAATGAGTAATGTACTAATGTTTACATTAAAATTACACAAATCACTGAACTATTGTGCCGTGCGTGACTGGAATTACACAGAAATTTCAGTTCAGGAAATAATAAGCATCAGGGTTCCGGAACAAAAAGGGAACAAACCGTACTATATTTAAAAGGCTTCTCCTTATTTGTTGCAGAAAAGACGTAATTTCCGTTACAGGTGAATAATAATGTTTTTTAATCCATGTTGGAGCAATCACTGCTTAGCAAGCTAGCATTCTAAACTGAGCCGAGGCAAAAGATGTGATGGGAAGTGTGAAAGTGAGTCCTGACACCCTAAGAGTGGAGCACACAGTCTTTGAAATTAGGCAGGTTCTCTACTGTTAGAATGTCTTATTGCACGATTGGCACTTTAAAAACCATTAGGAAATGTCTGTGGAAAAACATTAATCATCAGAAATATTCCCCGGTCTAGCTATACACCTTTGCTATTTAACTATATAAATATATAATATAGAAATTATATACATATATAAATATATAAACTATATTCCTACAGCCCATGGAAAAGAAACTGTTTTAGTATTTTTTTCTTTTTCCAAATATGTTTAGAAACATTATGTTGGTGTTGGAATGCAACAACAGAAGTGTGACTTATAATGGGCACAATTGCAACATTTCCTTGCATGTTAAACAGCAAAGGACCGTAGACATAAGCTGCTACTGTGCAGGAAAAGGCCTCACTTTGAACTCCTTGCCAAATTTGCGCAACTCCTCGATCTCCTTGTGAACTCCTCGTGCTGTGAAATAGACAAAAAACTGATGATACTTGATCAACTTCAGATCACTGATGAAAACAACTAACAGACATACAGCTCTGCAGGTGATGCACTGCCAAAACACTTGTAGACAGACAAAGTCATCAAACACACACACCTTTACCCTTGGCTTCCTCTGTGCTAGGGCTTTCCACAGGTTTGTCTTTTCCTGCAGAAAAGGATGGGAGAAAGAAAATAGCGCAAAAAAATAAATAAATTAAAAAAATGGGGAACAAAACCAACAATAGTAAGATTAGAAGATTATGCCTGTCAGCGTGGATAATGCAAATATTTTATTGTCCATTTTTTATTTAAAGCAGCCAGTGCTCACCGTCTATTGTGGTTGAATAGCCTAAATTGTTCTGCTTCGCTATGGAAACGGGCATAGCATTGACACAGGGAGGGCTGGGACTGGTGGAATCCTGTGAAAGGGTATCTGTTTTGGGAGAGCGAGGAGCTGGAAAAAATGAGGAGAAATGACAGAGATGCATAAAGAGAAGGCAAAATAAGTGATAAAAACATTAAAATCAAATTCTATTATATTGATAAAATTATAAAAACCTTTACGCAAGTTACAATTAGACAGAGTGACAAAAGGACATGTATATCCATGTACAAAAATGTACCTTTTTGCAATCCTTAGAAGTCTAAATACTATTCAGCCCTTAAATTGAGCATATACAATAATTAACCATTAATCTCGACAATCACTATTTATCAGATCATGATACTACAGTGGGGCAAAAAAGTATTTAGTCAGCCACCGATTGTGCAAGTTCTCCCACTTAAAATGATGGCAGAGGTCA
>JBBKCR010044696.1:0-11044 GCA_037577295.1 Ladigesia roloffi
CTATCTATACACGTCATCTATCTATATGTCTGTGTAAACATCCTGTTTCTTTTTCCTTACCTTCCTTGATTTTTCCCACATCTAAACGAAATGTTACATAGTCAAATGTGTCTTTAGTCAAACAAAGGATCCTCAGTCTACAAAGGGGCACACCCAGCCAAACCACAGGTTGGTACCGCAGACGTCAAATCCTTGCTAGAATTGAGGTATGAATAACATTAATTATGCCATTCCTGAAACTGTGTCATAGAGGGTATATTTGGTTGACTTCTCATTGGTACCTTTCTCCATAGGGGGTGGTAGTTTCATATCAAAACTGCTGGTGCTGAAGCATCGAAAGAGATAAGTGCTAAGGGATTAAGCTATAAAGAAAAGACTCTCCAGACACTGATAGTGAGTCCAAGGAATACACGCACCAAAAAATTCCAAAGATGTACAAGAGGTGAAAGTCTGTACAGTTCAACTGTTGCACAATCTCCACTCTTAGTAGTATAAATGATTAATGTATCATTTTATGAATGTTTACAGGCTACTTACCTCCACAGCTGATCATGTTGTAATCATTGGGTTCAGTTATTGGCCAGCAGTCATATTCAGTATTATCCAAGTCATGCCAGCTTTTAACCTCCGGGATCTGGAGGGAAGCCTAATGAAGTGATGAAATAATTACAAATAATTTTTTTGTTTCACAGAAGACAACTGTTCTTTTTAAACCAATACATTTGGCTATGATCCACCCTTAAACTGTTCCTGCAACCCTTCAACAAACTACCACATGCAAAACATTTACATATGTATGTATTTACTTCTTTGTAACATGAAACCCATTGCAGGATCACAGAACCAGGAAAGAAGAGAAAAGAGGTAGTTAAAGATCTGTCTCAAACATCCTATGTATACAAAACCAAAAGGCTCTTATGCCAGTGGAACACTAGAGACAAAGCTGCATTCACTAAATAAGACGCACCTCATGTCCACCACAAGTGTTCCTGACATGAAAACAAAGGCGAAGCAGGAACCCGACCAATTCAAATAACGACATGAATGCTCAGTCTCATCTTAAAGTTCAATGTTAAGATCATGTTTAAGGAAATATGATATTGTTTTTATGTCTCATTCTATGTCACAGCTATACCAAACTACATTTTAACTCATAGTTTTTTATTTAAATTAGTTTGGAGTCTGTTTTATTCTATTCTTTTCTATGCACAGAAAAAATGTGCCCACATTACAGTTTGTGATAATCTTTATGCTCCAGATATAAATTAGGCTGCAAACTCTGGAGAAATCCCTTCAATGCATATTGATTCTTAACATCACATTTGTTTTAATCTAAAGTAGACAACCAATGCCAAGAATAATTTACTGTCCAACATTTGAACTAGTGCTAGCCATAAAAGGCATTTAAGCGTCAGAGGTAAGACTTACCAGAATGATTAATAAAGCTAGGCTGTATCTCAGAGCCATAGGAACCGACTGGTCAGTGTGGATGTTTGGAGCAGACTGACTTGGTAGACAGGGGCTGACTGCTGTCCACTTTTCTTTGCCCTGAAAGCCCACTAATTATTCAATCAGGCAAAGAGCCCACTCTAATCCGAAATAGTCTCTGTGCCTGCCACTTTCCCAAGGAGAGCCAACTCACCTTCAGCCTCCTCTAGCACTAAAGCTCAGCAAGGACCAGGGAATACTGACAAATCTCTTTTAGAACGTTCAGTGTTTCAAGGTGACATATTTAAAAGCGATTTATTTCTACACTGCCCACTTTCACCCAGTATGTGACATGCCCCACCAGAGACATTACTGGACTTACTGTATGCCAACACAAAAGAGGCATAGAGTTCATCACCTCTCCCTTCCCTGGAAGGACTGTTTTGTGTCATTGTGTTGACCACATAGATAGACTTGTCACCAGCATTTCGGACTACGTTAACTTTCTGGGTGGAGAACACTGTACCAACCAGGACTGCGTGGTGCTTCTCCAACAACAAACCTTAGACCACACCAGAAATAAAAGCCATCCCCAAGAAGAAGAGGAGGAGCTGAAGAGGGTGCAAAGGGACCTGAATGGACTGATCAGGGTTGGAAAAGAGAGCTGTAGGCAGATGATGAAGAACCAGTTTCGGCACCAAAATGTGAGCGAAGTATGGAGAGGCCATAGAACCATCTCGGTTTGATACATCCAGGATGAAGAACCCCCCACCCCCCTTGCTGTTCCATCTCAGACAACTCAGTCACTTCGCACCGCCTCCACACACCCTGCTCACGGCTCCCCATCCCTAACCACAGCATCCAGCAACCATCCAGCAACTTCTCTCTCAACCATCCAGGTTAGAAGGGATCTGAGGAGAATTAAAGCCAAAAAGGCAGCAGCTCAAGAGTTGTCAGGTCCTGTGCAGATCAAGTGATAGAGAACATTTTCAAGTCTGAACCTGGAGAGAGTTCCACAGCTCTGGAAATCCTCTTGTGTGGTACCAGTTCAAAAGACTCCATGACCCAAGGACCTCAACGTCAACAGGCCATCATCTCACCTGATGGAGAACCTAAAGCGGCTGGTCCTGGCTCAGCTTCTGCCCATGGTGAGCTCATTGCTGGGCCCACTTCAGTTTGCCTACCAGCCTGGCTGGAGTGGATAATGCCTTCATTCATCTCCTAAATCATTCCCTCTCTCACTTGGAGACTGCTGAGAGCACTGTGAGAATCATGTTCTTAACACCATCCTTCCCACAATCCTAAGGGGCAAGCTGGAGTACACATGAGTGACTCATCACCTCACAAAATACTGGACTACCTCATCAACAGACCACAGTATGTGAGAACCCAGGGATTTGTGTCAGACAGGCTAGTTTGCAGTTTTGGGGCTCCAAAGGAATAATAGTTCTGGCACCGTTCCTCTTCACCCTCTACACTGCAGACTTCATTCACAACTCCACCAACTGCTTCCTGCAGGAGTTCTCTGATGACACTGCAATAGTTGGCCTCATCACTGATGGTAACAACAAGGAGTACAGAGACCTGATGTGGGACTTTGTGAACTGGTGCCAGAAAAGCTACCTCCAAATCAGCACTGGAAAAACAAGGAGTTTGTGGTAGCCTTCAATTGAGGCTGTGGAGAGCAACAGGTACATTGGTGTTCATCTGAACAATAAACTGGACTGGACTCACAACTCAATTGCTCTCTATAGAAAAGGGCAAAGTTAATACCTGCTGTGGAGGTTTGGAGTGAAGGGCCCACTCTTGAAGACCTTTTATGACTCTGTGGAGGCCTCAACCATCTTTGACGTTATGGTCTGCTGGGGCAGCAGCATTTCCGCTGGGCACAGAGAGAGACTGAACAGGCTGGTCCAGAGGGCCAGCTATGTTCTAGGACGCACTCTGGACCCAGTGGAAGTGGTAAGTGAAAGGAGAATGGTGGCTAAGCTGTCATCCCATGCAGGAGACCCTCACACCACTGAGCATCTCCTTCAGTGGCAGGCAGCAGCACCCACGATGTGAGATGGAAAAAAATCCTGCCAACCCATGTCAGGCTGTACATCAAAGACATTTTAGATGACCACACATTCACAGACAGACAGACACACACATCCAGTACACTGCAGCTTTCGCTTAGTTTCTCTTATGTGCAATACTACTAGGTGATGCAGCAATATTTGGGTGAAGCTACTACTATTACTGCTGAGCAGAATGTGCAGTTTAGAATGTGCAATTTTTCTGGTGCATTTCTAATGCTAATGGCAAGGCCCATCACTCCATTGTGTACCTGTGTGTGTATCTACAGTGTTCTCATTTTTACTTATACATCCACATCCAATCTGTGTATACTCATGTACTTACTCAAGTCTACATTTAGTCTTGTTTACAGTTTACACACACCCACACAGGGGCGCTGCCAGGGGGGGAAAGGTTAGAACGATTCCAGGGGATTCTATACTGTCCTGTGACATTGTTTTATTTTTTTTCTTCATTTTTGCTTAACTTTGTATTGTCCACTTTCTGCCATGACCAAGAAAAATAACCATTTGTGGGACAAATAAAGGTTGATCTTATCTCTATAACAGCTTAAACTGGGAAAGAGCTGTGTTGAGCTGGCTTATTTCAGATGCATACATATAAATAAACTATACAGAATCAACATAAAATACAATGCGATACAAATTCTGTAATAGACTAAATACATTAAATAAACAGATGTGAAAAGAGTTGAATGAGGAAAATTCAATGAATCACTTTGTCAGCATGTGGTCCTGCATTTCATGTCCTCTCCAATACACCTTAAGAGTAGAGTGAGTGGAGTGCCTATATTGTGTATATACATACTTGTATGTATGTATCAATAGATCTATAGACAGGTATGTATTTGTCATTTGAATTTACCAGCTGTACTACTAAACGACCACCATTTCGCTGTCATCCTTAATGCAACAAACATTACAGCTAACTAAATATCACCTAGGTAGGGTATATGTGAAAGCAATTCAGTTGAAAACAACTTTAAATTAATAGTTGGGGCTAAAGTGCTGTAGGCTGAGTTTATAAGAATCTGAAACTCCTGCTTGTAATCTTCTGAGATGAATAATTCAGCTTTTTGCATATTTAGTTTTACGGGGGAGTCGCACACTAAGTTAAATAATATTTCAGTGTCATAGTAGTTACCAAGTAGTGTATTATTAAGACCACTATTCCATGTCTCATTTTATTATTTGCAGAAACAAATGTTGGCTTGAACATATCATACATGTCCTCACTTTGGATCTCAAAAATGTTAAAAGTGAGTCAACCCCAAAGTCTAGACTTTATTTGCATATAAATGTGAGCAACAAAAGGTTCACACAATTATAAAACACCAACTTCCAATAAACCATGGAGACTGTGCTCACTCCCATCTGTGCTGTTTTACAGCAATTTGAAATACTCTTTAATTACAGTATGGCTGCAAAGAGCAACAGAAGGACAGGTTTTACAGGATGCACATGAGAACTGGGCAGCAAAGAGGTCTAAGGTGTTGGGTGGCCTTTAGAAAATATTGCATGTTTGCTAGAGGGCAGGGATGGAGAAAGTCAAATTGTAGCTGGGATTAAACTATAACCATAAACCAAGCCGGCATTCCCATCCCACTAGAACTCCACTCTGACGCCAATTAAAATACCAAACCACTTTTGGTTTTGATGCAGATGTTACGAGATATGTTTCAGGAGATGGGAGATGTTTATCTTTCCCTGTTCCTTGTACCGCTTTCCCAACAATGAAACTCAAACAGGTGAAAAAAAAAAGTTCTGTGAATGATTTTATTGGGAGTCACACTACCGTGAAACTGCAAATCTCATTGTTTTGCATGCTCTCATTATATTTCTCTTCTCTTCTTTGAGCCTGGAATAATATTAAGCACAGCAATAAACAGTAAAGCAATTAGTATTACAAATAGAATTTCGGAATGAAAACATAAACACATGATAAACACTGGTCAGATGAAAGAACATTGAACATCAAAGGAAAAAAGCTATACATTCAGTACAAAAGATAATTGCAACATTTCAGATCCCCATGACTTAAGTGAGAGAAATTAAAGTCAAACAAGTGTAGGAAAAATGAAAACAGTAACACTCTTCAGTTACAACTGGTGGCTTTCCCAGAATCAGATTGAGTCATAGTCTAGACTAAATGAGGTTTTCACTGGTGAAATGTCATTAGTACGTCCATTTGGTCCATTACTAGGTTCAAGCCACGATACCATCCTTATTAGAAATTCAGCCATTATGAAAACGAGGGAGTGGTTTTAGCAGTTTAAATGTATGCTTCTAGGTACACTTTTCTTTTTCTTATCTATTTCTAAAACTGCCTAAATGTTTACAACAATTAAAGCCACAATTAGGGACTTCCAATACAACTAATATATACATTGTATTTGTAATATAGATTCTGGATAATAACACAATCAGACAGACTGCTGATGATAAGCCTAAATAGGTAGATGGGTTTTGTACAGACGAACAAGGTAAATCTAGAATGTATAGGCATGGAGCATTTTCTCTTGGGGCCATGAATTTCCAAACCTTTCAGAGGTTAATGCTTCCAGACCTTTTTCACGAGCTTTCAAAAATCCCTCTCTCACCTCCTTTGCCCTAATCATTGTTGCATCTACATACCCTCCCACAGCAATCAGAAGCAGGCCAATTATCCTCCAATTATTCCCTCAATGTGGTCAATTAACTGTCTTTTGAGTTCAGGAAACCCAGAGTCCACTCGATCCGAAATGAACCAGTTCACCTTGAAAGCCTCAAGATGTTTTCAAACCGCCAGATGTACAGCTGCTCCCCTCTCAAGGCACTTGTCTATGTCTTCCGTGGTTTGTATACATTTCCTGTTTATAGCAGTGACGTGACAAGGCTGTAGACCACAGCTTTCCAATGTTTGCCCTTCTCTCTGTGGTTAGGAGTAATCTGTCTGGAATTGTTGTCCTCACCGGAAGAGTAACTCATCCTGTTTATGGGGGTGTGTTGAATAATTCACTATGAAGAGTTGCTTAAGAAGCCACGTCAGTCACTTCCAAGCATGATGGTGCTAGTAAAGGTGGTTTCTGACATCCATCTGTACAGGCAGTTCTATGTCCGCGGTAGGCCCTAAATGCATGCTTGGAATGAGTCAGAGGCGCAGCGCCTCATACAAAATATCAGCCATTGCGTCACTACACATTGCACCTGAGTGGGGTAATAAGTAACATGCTTCAGATCATTCCAACAATGAAAGAGAAAAAACAGGTTTACAGCCTCATGCGCACGTGAGACACTAGGCCTACTTGATTGTTGTCTGCTTTCGTTGCAGCAATGTACTTGTGACTTTTAAAGGACAAACATTTACATTTACGGCATTTAGCAGACGCCTTCATCCAAAGCGACTTCCATTCCTAACTACAGGGGACTGCATTGGGTGGACTGCAGTGAAATACGGGGATTATTAAAAAAAGGAATAGATTGACTACAGTGACATGTCAAGACGAAATAGTCTTTTTGTGGTTTGCACAACAGATTCTATCTACTCATTTAAATGAGCGCATGACTCAATGGCCAGGACTTGACAAGACTAGCAGAAATTAGCTCAAGTCATTTGCAGAAAAGCTTATAGGGTGATCTTACTTTATACAGTACACAAATGCTTGAACATTTTGAAAATGACAATGTTTATACATATTATTTACAGTATTACAGAACAAAAGTTGTAATTTTTTTACGCACTGGGTTCTTGCACACGTTTCCTTTTTTTTTTCTTTTTTATGGTTGCTGAACCATCATGTCTGCCTCTTTATCTGATCCTCTGGGCAGTGCTGGGACTATCTTTTTTTTTCTGGGGTTGGATCGTTTGAATTGCTGAGGCCAGACTTTCACTGTGTGCCACACCTGGCTAAATTCAGTCAATAATATAGTGCCAAGCCAACATTTTATCTTAAGGGGTGACAATATGACAATATATATTTGTTATTGGGATTGATTACATCACAAAACACATTTCTGGGCATAGCGTGTCATCAGTAGTAAAAGAACACACTAATCAATGTATGCATCCTGACAAAATATCATCATTTGCAGATTTAATTGGATATAATACAGTGACAACAATTTTAATCGTTTTAACTATTAATAAAAAAATGTGGAACAACTAAAAAAATCTAACTATCATGAAATTCACTCGCAATATTATTTTTTCATTTTTGCCAACCCTGCTTTCTCCAGCAGGCCTTTTCTGAAGATGGACTTATACTTGCTACTCCAGTGAAAATGACCATATAAAACATAAAACAAATATTACAATAAAATAAATCTTAAAAGTGTTTAAAATAAAAGTGTTTAAAATAAAACACAAAATTCTAAAAACCCTCAGTTTTGGGGCATTTCTGCATTGCAGCAAAATCTATTACTTAACATTTAGTACTAACAAAAAATAAAGAAAAAGAATTACACATATCAGATTATCTCATTTAAGTGCTGTTTCCATGACCAAGATTAAGCCTAGGCTTCATCCCTCTCTGGGAATCTGGTTCTTACTCAATTAAAGCACCTTGTATAAATTAGTCGCAACTTTCAGTCTAGAATGGACTAAAATTTCAACACTAGCTACACACATAAAATGATCTGAATAGACTTGGACAGATTCATAGCAAGGTGAATTTACACTGAAACCTAAGAAGTATTATAGAAAATGTAAAAAAAATCTAATAGTTACAGTAACAAGAAAAGTTTGAGGTAAAATATAAAGAAATGCTCTGATCGCTCGGACAATTCTGAAAGGATGCGATGGAGTCGCATCTTGGCTTTAGTTTGAAGATCCATTTGGATCATCTGGACTACACTGACAGTACTATAATGTTCAGTAAATTTGTTTTTAAAGAATCAGTCATGCTTATATGTATGTCATCTTTGTCCCAACCATGCATCAGCATCTGCCCTTCACTTTGTATTCATGCTGAATTAACCAATAGAAAATCTTCAAGGTGGCATGGATTACATTAACTTACTTTACAAGTAAAGAATTTGTCACTTTCTCCAGTAAATGTACCAGTTTGGAGATGTCCACTTTGGACAGTGAAAATATACAATTACGCAACTAATTTTCAGGTCGTCAGCATGTCCTGATTGGACGACTTTTTCTCTTCTGAGAGTCGCAGACTGTTACTCGTATCTGGGCTTGAGCTGTTCGTCCGGGTGTTGACCCTGGAAGACCTCTGTCGGCGGGTGCCACTGCAGATGCAGCGCATCAGGTTCTTGAAGGTGTTCCACATCTCTTCGTCTTTGTAGGAGTAGATGATTGGGTTCATGACTGAGTTGAGGACCGCCAGAAGAAGAAACCAGCGCTTGAACTTCAGCACGTTGCATTTCTCACACTTTAACCCATCCATGAGCAATACCAGTAGGCCTGGCGTCCAGCAGATAACAAATGCTCCTGCAAAAAAATGTAGCACATGAATAATGTTATTGTAATCATAATATTTTAGAACAATTTATTCTCTTCTGTGGGTAAAAAAATATGTAGGAGTGCCAAATGATCAGTCTCCACATCTAGACAGACACAAAACTATTGCAAACATCCAAAGCATCCCATTTGACCTCCAACTTGGTGAATGCTTCAGAGTTTTGTATGCATGAGGAAATGTATTCACTTAAATGATAATTTGGTATGAATAAAACTGGGTGGCTCAAAACTATTTGATAAGATCTCAAACTAAAAGCCAAGTGAGTCTCCAGGTTCATCAATTTGCCTCTTTTGCTTTTCAGGATAGCCATGCAAATGCATTCCCGTCATGTGGAAAAACTTGATCTCCTTGCTTGACTTTCCCTACTCTAGCACTGTGAATATACATCTTGGTGCCTACCCTCTTGCTTAAATCAGATACACCTCACAATTCAGGCATAGTGCATAAAGCACAGCATTTGTAAAGGAGCAAGTGCATCTGAAGTTTGTCAAGTTTTGCACAAAACTGCATTTTAATTGTTCCAGTCAGTTTTTAAAAATGACTTAGACAATTTAGCTTAATTCAAAGCCACTATTTAAAAGTCTGGACTGTAACTCATTCCAGGCATTTGTTGTGACCCAGTGCAAGGTCATGTTACTAACTTTGCAGAAGAATGCCAGCAAATCTGCTAGTACATGTTCAGAGAGCCTCTGCTTGTAGAGAAATGTGCGGGTAGAAGGAACAAATAGCGGCCCAAAGCTCGAAAAACTGCTTGAATGCTTGAAGGATGACCTGAAATCCCGACTGCAGCCAGCCACCAAACAAGCTCAGACAAACAGAAGCAAACCGAGGCAGATGGCATGTATGGGCTTGCCTCTCAAAACAGTCTTCTTGAATACACCACTGTATTAGAACAGAACAATGGTGACCCTGTTTTTTAGCAGCAAGAAGTAGAAGAATGAACACAACAGAAATACAAAGAAACAGCCACTTAATTTTCTCTAGAAACAGCCAGCCAGCTTTTATAATGAAACCCCATGAAATGGGGATTCCTCTGTGGCAGGCCTGAGCCCCTATAAAGTGTTCAAACATGCCCTCTAATCACACCAGAACACATCTGGAGGAAAAGGCAGGGCTTGTTTGTTGCACATGTGGCCATTGAGTGTACAGGCTTTTTGCACAACCATCCATTCCGCCCAGTGTTTTCTGTGGTAACGCAGAGGCTCCAACTGGCCACAAATATTCAAAACATTATCGCAGACATCTTGAGATCTTAGGGCCCATAACTCAACAGGCTTGAAGATAAACTTCATATAGATTTATGCATGTGATGAAAATATCTCGGTGCTGAAAATGCTCATTTCAGAGAGCTCCAAATAACCCTTCCTTTTCTCAGACAAAAAACATGCATCATATCTATTAATTCATAATCCTGTCAATAAATATTTGAACATAATATCGATCAAAAACACCCCCAATTTTTTAAGATCTCTTTAAAAAAGGCAGAATGATAGAGGAATGAGGAGAACTTTCAAACAACCTTCAGTAGTTATCCGAAAGGGAACCTCCCTAGCCCTTACTTTATCATTTTGTGTAAAATTTTATCACTGGAGCGTTTCAGGCATGTTCAGGGACATTGAAAATACAAAAGAGTTTCTTTGAAGCTTCTGGCTTTGTAGACATGCTATTCTGTTGCAATGTAATCGAAGAGAATTTTGACACACGACAGATTAATGTAACCTTTTGTCTCAGTAGGTGCCACAAGAAAACAAAGTTGGAATGTAGTATAGTGCTCAAAATCAGGCATCTTCTATCTCTGGCTGACGTACATCACATAACTCAGGAACTGTATCCAGAGTAGGTTCACCACATGACATTGGATCATCATTATCCAGTGCCTCACTGGAATAATCTCCTCATGAAGACAAAAAAGGAGACAATATCTTGGGCCAAAGTAGGCCATTCACATGTGTGAGCAATTGGCCCCACGAGGATGCTGCCTCAAAACATGTCAAATATGAGGTTCAAAGGCTCCTTCCTTGGAAGCCACAAGTCATTCCGATTGGTGCTTCCACTCAGATGCCAGGCAATGCAAAGACTGTTCCT
>JBBKCR010044752.1:0-11040 GCA_037577295.1 Ladigesia roloffi
TGTGTGTGTGTGTGTGTGTGTGTGTGTGTGTGTGTGAGCGTGTGTGTGTGTGTGTGTGTGTGTGTGTGTGTGTGTGTTTGCGCTGAGAACTTCCGGTTCGTAATTGCTTATGCACATTTCATTGTGCATTAAAGCCCAATATGAAAATCAATATGAAAATCACTCTGAAGCCGACGTCTCCGTAGAAATAGAGGGAGGAGTTCAGGCTCTCCCCGTGGCCTATCAGCTCACTAGATCACTTCACAGACTATGCATTATTGATGGGGGTCTATGAATATTTAAATGAAGTATATATGAATATTTAATTGTGCTGTTACGGATGGTCTTGAGCATCTTGAAATTGTAGCCACCATGATTTCTGCTCTGCATCCAAAATATAGTCCAGTGCCCAGTGTTATAATGAGTTTGTGTATTTTATGCAGAATGTGATATAATGAATTCAAAATCTATTTTTGAATTCAAAAGATGACGACATGATAGGAATTTTCTAATGCATAAACAAAAGTTATCCAGCCTGTCCCGAAAGTAAGAGCTAAGAGCAGGTTGAGGCAAGATATATCTTGGACAACTACTGCAGAGATTAGTAGCAATCACTACCTGCTAAAGAGCTCATTTCCCTTTAGTTCACCTGTTCCTTGTTTGTTTCCCTTATTTAAGCCCCAGCTGATCCCATGTTCCCTGAGTCTGTATTTGTCTTTCTCTGTCTTGATGATTGTCTCCTTCTGTCTATATGGTTATGGTTCTTGGTTCTCTTTTGTTAATGATTGTCTGTCTTGTCTTTCAGGCCCGTGTTCCTCACGTTCTGACTTGAAGCGGTGTACGCTCTTACACCCTCTGCCCGTGTCCACGTTTTCCCGGCCGTGTTTAGTTTTTGGAATACTCCAGCCGGAGATTCCGGTTTTGTTTTGTTATTCATTTAAGGAGCATGGGTCTTTGTCATGATTCTGGCAGCAACCACTGGGGGGCGCTGCAGGACTACAAGGCGGGACACAGCTGCAACAACAACTTTGTGTCTAATGACAGGGACTATTTAATTAAACCTATTTAATGTTGCCCTGCACAGTCTCTTTAATATCTGTTTCCTTCTTCTCTCTAATCTCTCTCTCACATCTCCTTGCCTACCCTTGTCAAATCATCTCTCCTTTCCTCTCCTCCCTGTCTACCTTGGTTAACTTGGTTAGTTTGTTGTAAGTAGGTCTCACAAAAAAACGTTTCATAGCATGGATACCTGCATCTGAGTCTCATCCCTTGTCTTCAAGTGGCCGTTTCATGAGCCGCATGCGACAGAAAGAGACCGTCTATGAGACGCCACGGGTTCCATGTTTCCCCAGACGCAGGCCTCATCAAGCCTCCAGGGAGCTCGCTCGGTTCCCGAGTATGTGCAACAATTTCGAGACCGAGCGGCTCTCGGACGCTGGAGCGATGCCACTCTCTGTAGGGAGTACCACTCTGGCCTCCCTCCTCAGTGGAGGGAGGAGCTAGATCACCACACGCTGCCAGGGAAGCTAGAGGACCAGATAACACTCAACCGCCTGGTAGATCTCCCTCCGCGATCTCCCTAGTTCCAAACCCACAAAAAGACCCTCAGACTCCCTCTCACTGTCTCTCTCGCACTCTCCCTCCGACTCGCTTTCTCTTGCGAACTCTCTTGCGTTCTTCCTCTCTCTCAGCTTAGCTCCCTATCCCTGTCCAATCCCTATCCCTGTCTCTCTTCGTCCAAATCATTAGTCCCCAATGGTTCTATGTTCTATGCCGGCCCTGGTTCACTCCCTGTCTCTGATTATGTGCCACCCTCCAAGTCTCTTACTTTCTCCGGTTTTCGTTTTCTCTATAGACCCGTTCTCGACTCTCCACATGGTCTCGACTCTCCACCCGTTCTCGACTCTCCACACGTTTTTGACTTTCCACCCGTTTTCAACTCTCCCCCCGTTTTCGACTCTCCACCCATTTTCGACTCTCCACTCTCCGGCTTGCACTCTCCATCCGAGTTTCACTCTTTCACCAAGTCACATTCCTCTTCTTTCCCCGGTTCTCTCTCCCTTGTTTGCCACAGTTCTCATCCTCCTTCTACCTCCGTTTCTTTCCCTCCAGTTCAGGCTTCACTTTTCTCAGTTCAGGTTTCACCCTGCCTAGTTCAGGTTTCACCCTTCCCAGTTCAGGTTTCACCCTTCCTAGTTCAGGTTTCACCCTTCTCAGTTCAGGTTTCACTCTTCCCAGTTCAGGTTTCACTCTTCCCAGTTCAGGTTTTACCGTCCCCAGCTCGGGTTTTCACCGTCCCCAGCTCAGGTTTCATCTTCTCCAGTCCAGCCCTCTCTCTCAGTCCAGTCCTCTCCGTCCAAGTCTCCAGCCACCAGCCCTGTCACATCCAAGTCTCCAGCCAAGTCCATGTCTCCAGCCAACATATCAACCGTGTCGAAGTCGGCAGCCGCCAGACCAGCAGCGTCCGGGCCTCCAACCGCCAGACCAGTCGCGTCCGGGCCGCCAACAGCCAGACCAGTCGCGTCTGGGCCGCCGGCCGCCAGACCAGACACGCCTGGGCCAACAGCCGCCAGACCAGCCGCATTCCTGCACCAGACCGGCGACCAGGGTCGGGTCCCTCAGTTCCTGCTCCAGACCCGCGACCAAGGTCGGGTCCCTCAGTTCCTGCTCCAGACTGGTGACCAGGGTCTGGTCCCTCAGTACGTGCTCCAGATCCACAACCAGGGTCGGGGTTCTCAGCTTCTACTCCTGACACCGGCCTAATTTCGAGCTCCTTCCCAGAATCATAACAGAGGGCGAAACTCCGGGGCGCCCAAAGGACCCGCCCACACCATCCGAAGGGGAGGGAGGGCGAGGGGTCCAAAACAGGGACCACCATGGTGGCTTTGGATGAGGAGGTGGAGGACACCAGCATCGGATGACGCCCCGTCTCCTCCTCCGGCGTCGGACGACGCCCCGTCTCCTCTTCCAATGTCGGATGATGCTTAAGATCTCTGGGATCTCTAGCGATGGACAGCAAATTACTGTGTCTCCCACCCTGGCCTATGTATGGAGATGGCCTCCTCCACCTCCTCATCCGATGCCACCATGGTGGTCCCTGTTTCGGGCCCTCCCTCCCCTCCACTTCTGGATGGTCTGGGCGGGTACTTTGGGCGCCCCGGAGTTGCGCCCTTGAAGGGGGGGTTCTGTCATGATTCTAGCAGCAACCACTGGGGGGCACTGCAGGACTACAAGCCGGAACACAGCTGCAACATCTTTGTGTCTAATGACTGGGACTATTTAATGAAACCGGACCGTTGTCCTGCACGGTCTCTTTAATGTCTGTTTCCTTCTTCTCTCTATTCTCTCTCTCACCTCTCCTCACCTACCCATGTCAAATCATCTCCTCTCCTTTCCTCTCCTACCTGTCTACCTTGGTTAATTTGTGTTTGTTGTAAATAGTTCTCACAAATAAACGATTAATAGCATGGATTCCTGCATTGGAGTCTCATCCCTCGCCTTCAAGCAGCCGTTTCATGAGCCCCATTGGTCCATTCATTTGTTCATTGCCTTGGTTGTTTCTGTCTTGTTCTGTGTTCGGGGTTTGTGTTTCTGTGTTTTGATTTCCCACTAAAAACCTGTATATAGTACTGTGTGTGTGTCATTCTTTTCCCTCTCTCACGTAGGTCCTTCGTGACAATCAGAGTCCTGTAATTTCCCAAATCAGTTTCACTGTGGATGTAAAATGATGGTCCTGTTAAAAGGAAAATATTCTGGATTCTCTGTCAGGTATGTTTCTGTTTCCGTCTTACTACATACATTCCTGTTCTGTTCAATGCTGTTACTCTATAAGTCTTGCATTTGATGAATGAAATGCATGAACAAATGATTAATGTCATTTTGATATGGAATTGGAACTAAAAACACTCCTCTGTGGACCGTGTCCAAGTTCATCATGTCCATGTATATTGTTTTTACTGTTTATTCTCTTAGTACTTTATTCTAGATATAGAAGAGATGACATTAAATTTGACTTTGACTTTTTGATCCCAGTCATTTAGCACCATTTCATTTTTTTATTCACACTGAAATATTAACAAATGACAGTTGCTTTTTCCTTGTAGCAGTTCAGTTCAGTTTCTTGTAAATGAAATCACATCAATTGGGGATGGTAACATGCGCTGAAGATGTCTGTGCCTGTGATTCTTATTTTAGCAGCAGGAAGGAAACTTGTCTGAATATATAATATCATTCTAGAGAGAGATACGCCGTTGCTAAGCAACAATTTCACCTTTAAAGTGTGATGAACAACATTTGACACTTTGTTGAGATTTCAAAAGACCCATACTTAGAGTTACTAGGTAGATGTGTGTGTGTGTCTGTGTCTGTGTCTGGGTGTGTGTCTGTGTGTGTTTGTATGCAAGTGTGTGCACGTGTGTGTATTTATCAGAAAGAGAATGAGAGAAAGAGGCTGAATTTTATCTCCTTATACAACTTTAGCCCTTTGACAAATGTCACATCAAAGAGACATCATTTACACACACACACACACACACACACAGCGCATAGCTAGTGGCAGAGACACCCAACTAACAGGATGTGACAAGTTTTCCACCACCTCCCTTTAGCACCCTCCGCTGAAAGCCCCCCTTAAACACACACACACACAAAATACCAATCAAGCACACTGATATCCGTCCACATAATGTCCTATAGCCATTATCTTTACACATATCTTCTAAGAATCAGAACCACTGAATTTAACAGATAATAACAGATAATATCATTATGACTGAGTCGGGTAAGATTTATTATACAGCAAGTGAAGAGTCAATTCTTTAAATTGAGGTATTGTTTTGACTAAATTACAGGGTCAGAGCATCTGCAGATGTTCCAAGTGTATAGGGATAAATACTTACCAAAGTGGCTCGAGAAATGATGTCCGGTGAACCAGCAACAGGATATAAACCCGAAGCTCAGTGATGCATGTGAGGAGAAAAGACTAACCCATCTGGTTCAACCAAACAAAGAGCTAATGTAGCACAAACTGCTGAAAAAGTTCATACTGGCTTTAACAGAGATGTGTCAGAACCACACAAAAGCCTGCAATGGACATAAGAGCACCGGAACTGGACCAGAAGATTTGCTGCTAATGTCTTTGTTCCAGATGCCACAGCAAATCTTCTACAGTCTAGAGTCGTCTTGATGAGGGGGAGGTGGGGGGCAGGAAGTGACTACCTGTGATAAATTGACTTATTGCCAATTGAAAATAACATAACATTAATCCAAAAAAAATATTTATAGTTTTGTTTTTAATAACTGTATTTCAATGCCAACAATTCTTACTCTAAAAATTGTATATTGTTTAGAGCATGTTGTTGCAATCACAAATACATTTGGGTAATCTGCTGAATAAGTACATTTGCTGATTTACAAAAAATGAGTCTCTAATTCCATTTTTATGGAGGGAGACAGAATATCAACCAGTCAAGAAAAAAAACATGTTGCATAAAAGTTATAAATTGATTTGCATGAGTGAAATATTTGTTCCCTAACAACCCAGCCGAACTTCCCACGGACTGGCATGTGTCCATGCTGTGAATACTCTTTCACTCATTATGTGTATAAAGCACACATGTCCACAGAATCAGTTTCTTTCATTCCAGCTTCTCCACCACCATGGGCAAGACCAAAGAGCTGTCAAAAGACATCTGGGATGAGATTGAGGGACGAGATTGTAGACCTGCACAAGACTGGAATGGGTTACAAGACCATTCAGCAAGAAGCTTGGTGGGAATTCCACAACAGCTGGTGTGATTATTCGGAAACAGAAGAAATATAAAAAGGTCGTCAGTTGCCCTCAGTCTGGAAATCCATGCAGTATCTTGCATCATGGGGTGAGAATAATCATGAGAAATGCGAGGGATCAGCCCAGAACTACATAGGAAGTGATGAGTTTTATGATCTGAAAGCAGTTGGCATCAAATAATAATCAAACAATTATTATGGCAGTAATTTCATAAATGTTTTGTAATTTCAGATTAAATATAATATTACAGCACAAGACTTGACAAAAGGAAAAAGTGTGTGTGTGTGTGTGTGGGGGGGGGGCATGAAATATATTATTTTGAAATTGGTTCTATTACCGATGCCTGATGGAGATACTAGCATGCTCCTAATGCAACACATTCTGAATACAATTGATTGATTTAATTAATAGATTTATTTACATTTTTATCCATTGTTCATCGTGATTTAAGAAGGTCCATACAGGTCCAGCAAGGCTAGCACATGCCTCCTTCAGTTTATTCGAAGCACCACTGTATCCATTCCAAGTTGCTGTAATATAATGTACTGTACAGCACAGCACACTCAGAGGCCAGTTCTGTGACTTTACCTAACAGAAATGGCTAGCATTGTACTTTGTGGTGGGGAAAGGGCCATCCCATCCACCCTGAGAGAGAAACACCAACTAGTTGGCCTTTCTCCTGACTTTGGCATCATTGGGAATCAAACTTGAGATCTTTCAATGAATTTCATCATTTTTACAGATTCTTAAACATGACTAGAATAACTACAATAAAAAAAACATTGATCCCAGAGGAAATTGCAGATACACAGAGACAAATACGACATACATTGTAAAGTCTAAAATAAATGCATAAACAATCTGTAACGAAGTACATCATTGCACGTAACAGACATAAATATTTTGTAAGTTATACTGATATACAGTAAAAAGTTAAATTCAATAGCACATAATATAAAATTGCACATAATGTCACGCACCCAGTTTGAACATTTCACACTATTTCACATGGTAGATTATCACAAATAATAGTAAGATTATAATGCAGATCAGAATCAGAATCAGAATACTTTATTTATCCTGGAGGAAATTTTCCTCACATGGTAGTTTACATGATGATGATTCTCTAAACATTGTAAGAGATCGCACAACAAAGTAGCATCAGGTTATTGGTTATTATCAGGTGTGGGTTTGTGGCAGAGGGAACTGTGGAGTCTGATGGGAAGGAAGGATTTCTTGTGGCATTGGTTGAGCACTTTATGCTGGTGAGTGTGTGGCTAAAAGTTATTTTGCTTTCAGCCTGGGTGGAGTGGGTGGACAGCTTTGGCCATAATGGACAGAGGGTTAGACAATGTTCTCCTTGCAGCCACTTTTTACACATTGAAATTGTAGAGAATGGGTAAGATGTAATGGAGTCACGTTCATTTTTCAGGGTGATATTTGATAACAAAGAATGAATGCAGTGCTTGAGAGAATTTTTACCAGCTGAGGATGATTTCCAGACTTCCAGTCACAATGCATTTGTATAGGGCCGAACGTTCAGGCTGTTTTGTTTCTGTGCCATCAAAATCTGCAAATAACATTTTTTGTTGAGTCCAAACTCTTTAGACAACATTTTTCAGCCACATGAACATCAACAATGCTTTTTATTTGTACCTGAATTATCTCCACTGACCATTTCATGATTCAATGCCTGAGACATGAGAATCAAAATTAGATGGATAACACATTTTTCCTTCAAATATTAAGTATAGTGGCTAAAATACTTTTGGGAATAGATATGTAAAACTGGGTTCTCTTTATCTGCTTTTAGGGTTTGCATAAAAATTATTTAAAAAATTATTATATTTAAACTCACATTTATGCAGAATTCTAAAGGGTTCACAGACTTTCAGCCACCACAGTATTTTGTATCAAGAAAATGTCATAGTATATTTTTACCGCCCACCCCATTCAACATTCCAAATGTTCTTGCAATGCTAGAGAGAATTGTTCTTTCGTGTGGAAATCTTGCTGCACTAGAACTGTAGGCTATAAATAGAGGACGGCTGTTAGCAGGATGTATGGCTGCACAAACGTCCCTCTGTTATGTAAATTACCATACAGAGCTCCTCTTTTCCTGTGCAGAGAGTGGGATGCAGAAAAGGTTTTCTTGTTTAACTGGTTTTGAGTGACATTTTATGCCATTTTATTTCTTACTCTGTTTTCATTGATGTTGGAAGTATCACTATTTTTTTCTTAACCAGTCTTGGCCAGTTTTGGCCTCTGCTATAGGAAATGGAAACAGGAAATAGTGCTTGTAGATGCAATAGCGCCTCCAAAATAAGTAGAATATATGGACAATTTTACTGAGATGACTGAGCAGCATGACAGCGGGGACTTTACTGACATTGCATTCAAATACATTGATATTTAGATGGAGTTGGTCCCACTAGAATGCAGTAGTTTATTCAAACAGGTTGTTACCTTTTGCATCCTCATACTGAAGTAAGAGAAATCCTCACACCAGTAAGAGATATTGAGTTCAGCACCGGACAGCTCCTTATATGGTGTGGAACCTCACTGATGCCTCTGTGGTCTACAATGTATCATGGACAATGAAAATAAAGAATCTAGCAGTTCAAAAGGGATGGATCATTTTCATTTTTTTACAGAGACAACATTAGCTTAGCCATACAAATGCTTCTTGTTTGCTGTTACATATGTTTCTTGTGAAGAAAAATATGCTTGAGGTGTCAGGCATTAGGGTAAGCTTTGTTGGGTGTTCCTATGTAGGAACCAAGTTACTGTAATTTTCAGTGTATTGTTATAGTGCTTTTTACAACCCAGTTGTCACAAAGCAGCTTTAGAGGTTCAAAATCTGAGCCTGGAGAGTCGGACACAGGCCTTAAAAACTCTCGGCTGGAGGAAGAAACTTTGGGAGGAACCAAAATTCAAAAGGGGAACACATCCCCCTCAGGTCAAATAAAAAAACATGTAAAATAAAAACTGATACTGGTGTCACATGCAAATGTCAAGAACTAATATTTACCCGCACCATTTCTTTTCAGTCTGGCACTCAGTGTTTTTTGGAGCGGGACACTTACTGCTGAATGTGTTTCTTCACCTAACAGACTCTGGGAAGCCTGAGTGACGGGGAGCAGGCCATCCTGTCCATCTACAGTCAGATATGCTCTCTTGAACACCTCAGTCATGAAGGTCTGTGACCTCACCAGGGATCAGCCTGCACCACTCTGGTCCCAAGCAATTTACACTTCCATACAGAATTATATTACATTTGTGGTGATATGAATGCATAATAATGAGAAAAACCGCCTGGATTTTTAAAACTGGAACTATAATTTTTAATTACATAGGAAAAAAGGAAAAAGGGGGAAAACTGTCCTTACAGTATATAAAAAATATCAGTGTCACCATTTGTTGTACTTTGATTAAAGTTGTTCTTATCCATAAATGGCTGCTAGTTCCTGGTGAATTCCTGCCCCCGGGTCGCTCAGCAGAAGCTCCAGTCTCTGATCCAGAACACTGTTCAAATACTTGGAGTGCAAAGATTATTTTCCACCACAAAATCAGGGGCCATATATTCATTATTTGAACTATTTTGTTGTTGTTGAGTCCCCTGTGTAATATTTTATGGAGAGAATGTCGACTTGTCTTTAAAATGTGTGTCAGAGGTAGAGCTGTGGCATCATGGGTAAGGAGACCAGAAAAAGAGAAAAGCAGGGAAACAAAAACATGGTGTTGGTGATGGACGTCAGGTCACTAAAGCTAAGGTCTGTTATTAAAAACCAGGTAAGAACTGGAGCGTTCAGGTGATGATGGCACAGACGTGACTATTTCAGTCATAAGCCAGAAGATATAACAATGTCATTAAAACAGTCCATCACCAGCCCCAATGAAATCCTAGACATAGGGGCGTGGCCTGCACTGGGTGTGGTGGTGAGTGGGCGGAGCTGCATTGTGAACCGCAGTTTCATATTCACAACTGTGATCTCTCAGAGGAAACACACCTGCCTCCAACACACACACATACACACAGCTGTGTTACCATGGAGATGTGGCCAGCCGATTAAAGGCACTGATTTTCCCTGCAGGGACTCTGCTGACCTAAAAGGGTCGTGGGGGCGGGGATGCGTGTGTGTGTGTTTTGGAGGTGCATTTTTTCCTGGTAAAGCTATCTTCAGTGATTCTGAATTGTAAATTATACCAATCCTGCCTCAGCAAAGCTCATTTTATTGTGTGCAAGATACAGATGTGCCGTAAGATACAGATGTGTGAATGTGTGTGCGCATGTGGTTTTTGAGTAAACTATGAGGCACAGTACAACTGACTCTACAAAGTGGCACTATTTTATTCTGTTGTGTCGATGCATCTGTGTACTCGTGTGTGTGTGTACTCGTGTGTGTGTGTGTGTGTGTGTTTGTGTTTCTTCCTGAATTTGCAATGTGCAGTTGGCTCTGTTGCTAGGCAAGGCTGGTAAGGGTGGCCTCCTCTTGGCCAGTCCGGTGTTGCCGCTCAGCGCCTGTTTCAATTAGCCAATCAGAAGCCAGGGCGAGTTGATCTTTTAGTTTTTCTGTGTTTCTGTCTGAACATTGGGATATAAATACATATATAGGGAAGGCAAGTTATTTTGTACATATAGCTCCCTGAGACAAGCACAGAAATAAAAAATTCTAAAAGTCCATCAGTGCTGTAGAGGACGAGAGGAGGTGTTTATGGGTTAAAGCTGGTAAAGAGTTATGTATACTGTTTTGCGTGATAAGTGTGTCTTTAGAGATTTTCATATTCCATATAATTTCCATATATTTTATTCAATACCTTGATAAGTTGATATGCAGATACAAACTTTCATTTGAATGATATGGCCAAACAAATGAGAGATGCAATTCAACAGTTTAAGTTGGGAACCATTCGAATGATACGTTTATATTATTTAAATAATAAGTCAACATCATATTCTGGCTTGTAAATAATTGGCAGTGATGACTCAGAGTTGACTTGTGTAAGATAATTCAGGAAAGAAAAGATTGTTTACAGGCAGTTTGTTTAGATGGTTCATGAATGTGTATAGTCAAAAATATTTTTTTATGAGTCATTTGTATGTGTGTGTGTGTGTGTGTGTGTGTGTGTGTGTGTGTGTGTGTGTGTATGTGTATGTGTGTGTGTGAGTGTGTGTGTGTGTGTGTGAGTGTGTGTGTGTGTGTATGTGTGTGTATGTTTGTGTGAGTGCGTGTGTGTGTGTGCGTGTGTATGTTTGTGTGTGTGTGTGCGTG
>JBBKCR010044771.1:0-11038 GCA_037577295.1 Ladigesia roloffi
TTCCTGATTCCTGTAGCTTAATGCTAACGTGTCTTTCTTGTGTGTCTTCCCGTTTCAGGTTCGTGCTCCTCGGGTGTATTAAGTAAGGTGACGCCTCTGGAAAAGCCTGCGTCCCTTACTCTCGCTACACACCCTTTTTGACAGCCGAGTGGCTGTGCCCTGAGTTCCAGAGAGTTTGCTTTGTTTATTCGTTTGAGGAGTACGAGCCTTGTCTTGTCTTGTTTTGTGTTGTGTGTTCTTTTGTTCTTTATTAAAATATACTTTAACTGCTGAAGCGTCTCCCCCTTCTCCTTACCTGCGGCAATGAGCCGTGACAGGTTTCAATCAGGAGATATGGGACAAAAAAGGAAGAATGGAACAAAATAAAACCTGAAATGCTTCATAGCTAGGTATCCTCAGTTTCAAAATGTCTTAGGTGCTGTAAGAAGGAATGGCAACTTTACAAAGGGGTAAATGCTGTTGTGTCCCACTGTGTTGCAGATCTGAAATGTCTGGGTAGGTGTAAATTAGCAAATAAGGTTGACCAGACAATACATAAAATATCTTGTGCTCATGCTGTCTGCAATGAAAGTACATAGTGTTTTTTGTTTGCATTTTCTATATAATGCATTGCTAGCCTTTTGAGATTCGGGGTTGTATAATATCATTGTTCAATATGACTTTTTTGCAGTACCTATGTGTATGTTTGGCTGTGATTAGGGCTGTGTTCCAGTAGAATATTAGTATAGAATTTCAGATTCTATAAAAAAGATATGCCCATATTTATATTACTTTTTGCTCTGTGCAGCTATATTGTTTAATATACATTATATTACATTATATGCATGCATATAAATAATGAATTGTTTGTGGTTTAGAAAAGGGACTGGGGATCCTGATGGTCCTACACCTCCTCTTCATGTTCATCCACCTACTCTGACAAAACGCCCCTCACTAGACATGAAGAAAGACAAAGAAAAAGAAAGGTGAGGCATAGATGAGTTTTATTGTTTATATATTCATAAAAATAATAAAAAAGATATATACATATATATATATATGTATATGTGTGTGTGTGTGTGTGTGTGTGTGTATGTGTGTGCGTGTACTTGAGTTACAACAGTCTTGATATACACATTTCAAGGTTCACTTCCACTCCCACACAACTTACAACATTTGTGTTATACAGGCTACATGGGTAACACAGTTTGGTTGTGCGTATCGGAAGAGTAAGCAATAATGTTGCGTATGAATGAGGGAGTTTTCCTTTTAATTTTTATGTGGCCTGGTTATGTTTATATAATTTTACAACTGTGTAAGTGACTTAAGCTAGGGCGTGTTTCGACTTACATAAAGATCCAAAAGTGTTACTTTAATACTAACAGATGTTTTCTTTCCGCAACAACCAAAGAAAAGACACACCAGCTCCAAAGCAAAGTGTGCAACAGCGAACTGAGCACAAGAAAGACAGGTTAGCATCATTTTTTATTTTATTTTATTTTTCTGACCAACTATAGTCCAAAACTGCTGGGTTCTACAGACAATTACTGAATTGTTCACCAATAACTTTTACTGTTGTGTGTTTGTAATAATCCAAGATGAACAATGTCATGACTTGCATGCGTGGATTAAAATGAAGAGTAGCTCATACTAAAGTAATACTCATTTGTCAGCAGAGACGAGGGGGACAGTAAGCCACCTAAAAGGCCGTCTGTGGATATGAAGAAAGAGAGGTTGGAATAGATGTGTGTCACTTTGGATGAAAGGCAGAGGGCAGCATCACTGCATGGATTAGTTTGACTTTGTTTAGGTAGTTTGAAGATGATGCTGCTTGTGGTGAAATGTGCTCTGCTCATGCTCTTTAAGCATGTTCAGATGGGATTTCTATTATATAGATTTTTTTCCTTTCATGTTCACTTTACAGGAAAGATTCTGTAGATTTCAAACAGCAGCCGGCCAAAAAGCCCATCCAGGATGGCAAGAGAGAAAGGTCTGGTTGAAAGCATGAAATGTGTCATGGAGCAATAAGGGCTCACAGAAAACTCATAAAGGGCAAACAGATTTCGCTTGCTTTTTGAAAACTAAATGATTTGATATACTATGTAAACACTGTTCATTTTTCACATACACCATTCACTTCCTAGTTTAGATGTCCTATATATAAACACTAAGCTGTGAATGCAATGCATTTTGCTTTAGTGATACCACCAGTTGACTAACAAACCTTTTCAGCCTGCAGAGGTGTGTCTTACCACTTTGTAGTCTAATGGATCTAGACAGATGAAATATTGTCATATAGAAATTAATTGTAAGTATTTCAGCTAGGGCAAACATATTTTCAGACACTTAAAAATATATTTTTCCAGTTTATATATCCTTTTGAGATTTTAGCATGCAATGTTTTTTGGGTATATAAATATGAACAAAATTATATAGATCTTTTGAAACCCAAGATTATTCTTGAAAAATGTCATTGGTACAGGGTGAAAATATACCATGGATGTAAAAATTTAAACAATAGTTGTTGCTTGGAGTACAGTTTAGGGAGGTCTAGAGTAAGAAATAATAAACTATATCAAATACTGGTAGTAAACAGCATTTTTGTTCATTTTTGATCAATTTATCTGGGCAAATTCATGCGATTTCACACATTTCTTTCTAAGGCAATGATGTATGTATTTAAAAACGTATAAAAAATAGATGAATAGCCTTTCAAATAAAATGATATGATATATATATATTAGTGCTGTCTAACGATTAAAAGTTTTGATCTAATTAATTACATGGTGTGGCGATTAATTAATCAAATTAATCACATTTAATCGCACATATATACAGACTTACAAGAAGCAGCATTTTACCATTTTTTATTGAATACAAGCCTATAACTTAGGCTACAATGGTCATGACATGTTTAGCACTGACTGAACAAACCTATGAGTTTAGTTCCCTCTCCTGCTGCCTCTAGCTCAACCAACAGCTCTCCTACAGACACTACGACCAAGTTCACCACTGCCACCTACTTTCCCGATTGGCAAAGTGTTAAAAATAAACATGTGTTTGTGCTTCGTGTTCATTCTCTTCTTGCATGGCTGTGCAGCTGCGCTCCAATGTTGAACCGGGAGACGTGCGAGCGTCTTTTCCAAAAGGAAAATATTCCCCTTCAGAATCAGAATTGGCAAAAAACATCCACAAGACATTATTTATTAGACATTTTGTTTTTTTCTTCCAAATCTAACTGAACTGAACTGCACTCTCTGGCTGCTCACGCAGCAGTGACCTGGGACTCCGTTCTCCTGCTGTTACTCGAAACTTTGAACGAGAAGATGACGTAAAACTTTTTGAATAATTAATATGAATTAATCTAATAAACACATTAAATTCCCAACCATAATATATATAAATGACTTTTTTTTAAACATGTGCTGTTTATATGTACATACTATTTCATGTTTATAAGGAAAGTCATTTTGACGTTTAAGTAACAAATACAAGTTAAAAGGGGATAAGTCCATTAAAGCTGATTGAATAAAAGCAAATGTGTCTGAATAATTGTTTCAACATTATGCATAAATCAAAGTTAGAATTTATATATATGCACTTTAAATGAGTTTATCTAAGATTATCACTGATGTTGGGTAAGGTTATAGTATTACACTGTTTTACAGGCTTTACTGTTTTTTTTAATGTAGGAAAGACTCCACTGATTCTAAGCCTAGCCAAGGACGACAAACAAGTGACTTCAAATCTCAGAGGTACAGTGACCTCCTCTAGCTACTATGATTACTATTACTGATTTCCCATTTTTGCAATTTTTAAAAATATTAATAAAACCTTTTTACTTCAGAAGGGACTCAACCAGCTCAAAGTCTTCCAGCTCACCACCAGCTAAGAAGCTCTCAGGAGAAAGGCAAGGACAATTGCAAAGTTATGTTAGAATTAATGCTGGGCACTGATTGAAATTTTTTATTGCATGGTTTTCTGGGATTAATTGCAATTAATTGCATTTTTATGCACAATTAAATTATTAAATCAAATGTGGTGTATTGTACACTTTTATTTTTAAAGTACTGATACATGAACAAAAGTGCAATAACATTTGGTTTTCCAACACTTCAGGAGATTTTCAACAGAGCTGCAGTTCAGATTTTTTTTATAATAACTTAACATTAATGTATAAAATCAAATATAAAACCAAAGCTATTTGCCCCTGCCAGGGCGTTTACATTTGTTATAGAAAAACAAGTTACCCTCAGAGTAAACTATTATAGTGTTTGTAAAAGGAGTACAACTCTATATTCAAGTCCAATGTTCTGGTGTCACTGCATGCTGTAGTCTTTGGCTGGTTTTTGTGGGGGTCAGGCGTCCCATTACTTTTGTCCATATTATATGGACATAAGTAATGGGACACTTGACCTCTGTCAAAAGTAGCTGAGACCTAGAGCCATAGACACAGAATGTATGTCTATGTGTAGAGCAGCATGCTCCACGAGCACAAAAAGCAACAAATGTTCAAAATGAAATGATTAACAAAAAACCTGCTTTAACATGCAATAAAATTATTGTCTGTGATAAGTAAATAATGCATTAAAGTGATAGGAATGCATTAATGTGCCCAGGCCTAGTTATTATATACTATTATTTATTTATTAATAAACACCTCCAAGGGGTACAGGCCTTGGGGGTGTGGAGTTTGCATGTTCTCCTCATGGTGGCGTGGGTTTCCTCCAGGGTCTTTTTTCCCACAGTACAAAGACAAGCGTGTCAGGTGAACTAGGGATTCTAAACTGTCTGCAGGTGTAAGTGTGTAAGTCAGTGGTGTGTGCTCCCTGCGGTAGGCTGGTGCCCTGCTCAGGGTGAGTCTCTGGCTCATGGCCGTCCTCGCCATTCAACCAGAGGGGGAGTGTCCCCTTCACATTTCATAATTATTCGTTTGGACCCCCCCCAAATTTAACATAAATAATTAGTTCACCAGGGCTGTTGAATCTTGAATCTTTCGCAAAAGAATCCACTCCACTAAACCGTTAGAAGGACACACTCCGCTGGAAATCCAAGCAGCTTGTATCTGCACTGACATGTCAATTCACTTGCACATGTGGAGTGTATTCTTTTAGGAAAGATTCGAGATTTAACAGGACTTACCAAACAAAATGGACCAGATTTGCACGCATGCAGCAACTCCGCCGCCACCCAAACCCCACCCCCCACGCTCAAACCCCACCCCCATGCACAAACCCAAAAAACAGAATGAGTGTACAGATACCTCAAAGCTCTCAATTGTACAAATTCCATATTATAGTCTGAAATCTGCTGATGTAAAATTGCTGCAGTAAGAGCTGATGTGTACTTGATGTGTGTACTTGCGTTTCTAGAAGAGATTCTCATGGCTCTAAGTCGGCTCCAGTGTTACAGAGAAAGATGTCCACAGACAGCAATGATGGACGGTACCGTATTTATCTATTCACTTTATACCAGGGTTCTTTTCTCTCAGTCTGTAATTTATTTGTAAATTCTCACAACTCCCCACGGTTGGTTTTAAGCTGTAAATGGTTTTAGTGGTTGTCACTAGTTAGATTCATGCATTTTTAAAAAGCATTTTTAAAGCAGGTGTGAGGTGATTTTCTGATCAAGGACTCTGAGAGTGCTTACAGATAATGTTCGACCCTAGTGGAATCCACTTTACACATGTTGTTTTCCTGTTTTTCCATTTATACTAAGCTCGTGATGTGCCTGGTAATTAGCTGATGACTTGACTGTGTTAGATCTTTGCAGATCATCTTTAGGACAGAATTTAAAATGCCTATTTTACATCTAATTCCACTTTTTATGGGGCCTTTTATTTACTGGAAATAATTTCAGCGAACTTTTATTGTATAGTCTAACACAGACATCATTTTGTTCTCTCATATAAGACTTTTGTGGCAAAATTAAAATAATTCCCTGATTCCCCTTTGAGTCTACACATAAACTAACATTACAGAGACCATTTTGTGTAATGGATAGTTGCATTGCCTTCACACCTGTACCATCACAACAAAGCAGAGGACAGAAGTTTTTTATCTAATGAATAATTAATCAGTCATTTTACTGCTCAGGCAGGGTTCCAGAACTGAGGAACATAGATTGGATAATACAGTTAGTAAGACACCTGACTACTGCCCATTATGTTAACAGTGTATTAGCTACACAGTCTGATGAATTTATATGAGGCTAATGGAATACCATTTTTACTTCTGTGCAGCAAAGGTAAAGTTGACACGCCGAAGACGCCCACCACACCCACCAGCCCTCTATCCCCCTCCTTCAGCTCAGGGGGTGGGCCTCTCTCCCCTCGCTTTCTCACTGGGGATTCCATCAGGGACAAGTGCATTGAAATGTTGTCTGCTGCACTACGTACAGACGGTAAGCAACAGTAGAAGATATTAACATAGACACAGCAAATTTATTTTGTAAACATGATTTGTACCTAATCATTTTAATGACCTAAATTCTATACTTTAGATGACTATAAGGACTATGGGGCGAACTGTGACGCCATGGCAGCTGAAATAGAAGATCATATCCTTTCTGTTTAGTTGGTTTTATCTTAATATTGCCGTTTTTCTGAGTGTCTGTTTTGTGCTGAACTGAACCAAACAAAAGCTTGACATAATGCATTGCAGTGTGTAATATGACTGCTGCAGAAGTCTAGAAAATAATCTGCAATCAGTTTGGTCCAAGCAGAATGTGCAGTCTGGTTTAAATGTAAATTTATCAAATTTAAAATTATTTCTTTGTGTTTTTGGTAATGTTATTTATAGCAATATCTTGCATGTACCCCACAGATATGGTCGTTTTTCAGCATGTCAAATTCTAATTTTAAACATTTATGCAGCAAGATATGAGATAGTGAAGTGCCAGATTTTTGCATTGAAAGGGACACAATCCTTCTGCATCAGTTATATAGGTCTACAAGCATGCCATCAAGAAATCTAAGTTTAAGAAAAAAACCCCACATTTCTCAGTTTAATAACACGCAGCATAACACACACTAATTAAAACAAGAAAAGACCACATTATGTCATTAAAGAGTTTTTCACTCTCTTAAATTCACATTACACACTGCAAAGCAGTACATCTAGCTGGAAAATTACACCATGATGTGAGACAAACAACCAAGGATTTGGCCACTGGAAGCCATACCATATATGTAATAAATAAATCTGGATGAATATAATTGTTATCTAATTTGCTCCCTTAACTGCTTTCTTCTCTTTAAATATCTACCAGGAGATTAAAGCCACAGATATGAAATATAAAAACAGAGTGCGTAGCCGTATCAGTAATCTGAAGGACCCTAAGAACCCCAACTTGCGCAAGAATGTCCTGGATGGGGCTATTGACCTGAGCCGCATAGCCACCATGACCGCTGAGGTAGAGAACCTTCAGTAACAGTATATTTGGAGGGGCCATATCAATCACAAATCCCTTTTGTTGGTCATGATAATTTATGATATATTTCCATGATATATTTATGCATTGATACCAAGAAAATGTTGCTAAAATGTGGTGCTAAATTGTAGTTGTTGTCAGCCATCACAGAAATGTTTTGCACATATTCATATAAGCACTGATTTGGCTGTCATTATAAGGTTAAAATGATAAACTTATATCGAGGATAGACTGCTGGAAAAGCTCTGGGATCACAGCTTGCTCTCAAACCAAGGCATACCTGATGCTACACTCTTTTGCTCTATGTGGATTTATGCCCTGTCTGTAATTGTTTTTTTTTTGTGTGTGTGTTGCCCCCTGGCCTTAACATAACATTTTTATTTAACTGTGTACAGTGCTGAAAATACAATAAACCTACTTGACATTCAAACATGGGCAAATTCAAACATGGGTGTGGATTCATGTCCTAGTTCCTATGTCAGCGATATTTCAAACCTCCACAGATGCTTATCCAGGCCACATTTTAGTGCCTTGATTTCCTACATAATTTCTTACAAATTATCTTCAGATGGTTACTTATTTTAATTATTAAAACATTGATAACTGAATTATAATTTTGAGGTTCAAGTGTGTAGTTTTTCTTGCCCATCATTAGCGTGATCAGAACAGATCCAGTGACTGGGTTAACCTATATTCTCAGTTATAAAAACACACATACTGAAATATATTTGCATGATTGCACATGTCCAATTAAATGTCTTATATCAAATTTTTTGCAGTCCTTAGGGCCTAACCTCTGTAATATTCTCTGTAATGAAGGAGATGGCCAGTGATGAGCTGAAGCAGCTGAGGAATGTTCTGACCCAAGAAGCCATCCGTGAGCATCAGATGGCAAAGACTGGTGGCACCACTACTGATTTGCTGCAGTGCGGCAAGTGCAAGAAAAAGAACTGTACTTACAACCAGGTAACATTACTTTTTTGCTGTTGTTACCAATGCGTTTACTACATTTCCTGGCACATACAGCAGAAATCCAATGTATAATGTATTTTTGGTCTTGCTCTAATTTAACATAGTAACCTTATGTTGCGGTGGTAGCTCTTCCTTAACCCAATTCATATTGTGTCAAGACATATTTGAATTTGAATATCTTTTTAAATGCGATTACACAGGTGCAAACCCGCAGTGCTGATGAACCTATGACCACGTTTGTGCTGTGCAATGAGTGTGGAAACCGCTGGAAGGTAAGAAGCACCTAGTTTCAAATACTTTTCTGTTGTTTACTTTCTACTTCTAGTCAGTGGTTTTACAAACTGTATGAAATATGTACTTATAATTCCTTTTTAGTATGCTATAATACAGTTTCTGCATTGGATATACCACTTTCCACTTAAAAAAAAATGACAATATTAAAGAAACGTTTCTGATTTTTACTTCACTCCAGGAGTGCTTTCAATCTTTTTTTTTCCACATCACTTCAGATCCTAAAGCCTCATTTTAGATCTTAGCAGATAAATCCCCAGCGATTCATTGAGGAAATATATCTTACCACAGATCTCTCTCTTCTGTTTTTTAACAGTTATTCATATGTTTTCTTTCAGTTCTGCTGACCTTCAGAATACCCTCTTGCTACTTTTTTAACCTGGATGATGAAATATATAGGTGTGTGTGATTTAACAAAGCCAAGTGACCCCACATGATGATGTTTTTTTTTTCAAATTTGTATTAATTCTGCGTTTAATACAAAGAGTTTAAAAAACAGGGACAAATAATTCAGTGTTTTAAAAATACACAATTTTCTATCATTTCAAGAAATAATTGAAATTTTCATTTCTAAATGATGCCCATTTGTTCCAAATATGCAATTTTCTATCATTTAAATGATTTTTCATTTTGTCTTCATGGAGTCTGTAATTTGTTTCACTGATTTTTTTAGTCAAATGCATGAGTAGAAGTAAAATTGTTGTTTGAAACAAATCAACATTTTGGAGATAATGTCATGTGCTTTCCTTGGAGTGATGAATACAACAAGAATGTACATTGCTAAAGAATCCTGGACACTAATTTTGACAAAGATCCACCAAGGTGCATCAATAAAAATAGTAAATACATTATGGAGTGTTTTTTATTTGTTTTTCTTTGCTTATCATGTAATTGATAGATTCTATATTCTATGTATTCTATATACTCTAAGGCACAGGGGAGCTAGTTTCTCTCGTTTTGCTACTAAAGGCAGTACCAGGAGGGATGAATTCACCCTTTTGCACCCATGGCCTCTTAATGACGCAAGCAAGGGCTAATGATGCCCCTGTCTATATTTGAGCCTTAATAAGTACCATGCTCTCTGGCTCATCTTCTTTTCACTATCCTCGTGTTTTGCTTGAACCAAGATGAATGACTCAGTGTGAAATTATCTCCCTTTAGGACAGAAACCTTAAGAATTATTATTTATATTACCACTGCCCATAGTACCTACTAATAAATGAAATGAAATGAAGAGCTGCTCAGGGACAGCCTTTCTCCCAAGAGCTTTCCATCTTTGAAGAGGATTGGAGTTCTTAATGAAATAGCCAGATGACTATCACCCTAGATTTAGCCACATGCAGAGAGATCCTCACAATTACAGCTTAAGACCTATCTTTCTAGTTTCTGTGGGTGGAGTACAAGGGCCAGAAATAGTGTGTTTACTGTATGTGAGTAAGTTGTAGTTCTATGCTTATACTGCTTAAAGACAATCCAGTGGTTATTGAATAGTTAATGATGGGATGCTCTGCATCTGAATAAGTGCTCCCCCAGTGATTAGTTAATTAAGGGAAAATGTGCAGACACTGATTAGGTTCATCGGTATAGGTTTTAGAGTTTACAATATGTATACAACAGGATTATTGTGTTATCAGTAAACGATAAACCTTGTGAGGTCATGTCTGTTCAGGAAAATCATGTTTAAAAAAAATCTTCATTACACTTTTATGGGCAGTTCCTAAATAAAAATTAACAACTCAGGAAAACACCTTCGCTGAATGCTGATTGTGAAACTGGTCCCTCTCATGGTACTGAGGGACAGTTCCGATTGAAAGTCAGTTCCCATGACAACAGCGTTTTTTTTTAAAGATGAGGCACTGCTGCTCCTCTGATATTTTCCTGTGTTTCCCAACAGAGATGTGCCTCATTCTCACATTGGCTCCAATCCGATGAACTGTGGCCTCTGCTATATTAAAGCGCTCTCTCTTTACACATCTTTTTAAATCGAAAACACTACTCATCTAATCATAAGTCAATATTCCTGAACAAGGGTAAGAAATGCTGAAAATGAATAATAGTTGTTCTCAGTTGACTATCATCACAGGAGACTGTATTTCACTATGCTGGATTGTACAGATGTCTGAAAGAAAGGAGAATGTACAGAGCAGTATCCTGGGAATTTTACAGTGAGACACTTTTTTTTTTTTGCTCAAGGACCCAGTGGCGGTAAGATTCAAACCCAAGACCTCATGGTCCAGAGGCACTTTGTTCACCTTGCATTTCATATGTATGTGACGGCCACCTCGTCCCCGTCACGCCTTCCCCGAATTCCCTCTCCAGAATATTAGTTGTCCCTATACTTCTGTCCCTCTGTTTCCCTGTCTCG
>JBBKCR010044791.1:0-11038 GCA_037577295.1 Ladigesia roloffi
TCTATCTATCTATCTATCTATCTATCTATCTATCTATCTATCTATCTATCTATCTATCTATCTATCCATCTATCTATTTATCTATCTATATATCTATCTATCTATCCATCTATCTATTTATCTATCTATATATCTATCTATCTAGCTGGGCGTTTCTATCTATCTATCTATCTATCTATTCTTCTCCCTTCTTCTCACTGAAGCTTCTTCCCTTCCTCTCCCTTGTTCTCCCTGAACAGCATCTTGGCAATTCACTGAACTCATTAGTTATTTAACATTAAGACTTCATTTACTGCATCCTTTTACAGCCATATATGGGTTGTGTAACAATGAAGATGAGGCCGTGATGTGTGGAATCTCTTTTCCCTCCATGGGAGTGAAACAGAGCTTCTCTGAATGCAGATCTTCCAGCTATATCCAGACTGGGCCACTCTTCTTCTTGTTTAAGAAGGGAAAAGTAAATATTTGTCTTCTTTTGGCAAATCACAAACTCAAAGCAATGCAGGTGAGATGGACTCGTCATATCATATGTGTGTCCTAATTACTTTACACAGTTACAAATGAAATGCAAAGTATTATTGGATTTTCAGGCCTATTGTTATTGAGGTTGGCAATCTTTCATGTTTAATGTCACACAATCTGTATGATGCTTCAAATATTTGAACACATTTTTGATGCTGGAATATTTGAACCAGGGACACTATGAAATTTGTTCTTTCAATCATGAATCACCATATTGCTTTAAATGGAGTATTCTTATCCAGTGGTACTTCCCAAATTTCATTTCTTAAAATGCGAAATGTTTAAGAAATGATAAAACTCCTCACATTCAAGAGAACTCCAAAGCCCAGTGCTGGGAGGTTTATACCTCTCCAGCCCACAGCAAGCCTTTACACCAAATCTGATGGTTTGAAACATTTAACAGAAATGTAGGATAAGAAAGATGGAAGAAGGAGGAAGAATGCTGAATAGATAGATATGCATTGCCATTGTATAGCACCTTAAAAATAATTCAAAAGGGCCTAAATTTGTACTTATGAATGGAAGTTGAGAACTGTTCAAGCATTTAGCTTTACTTGATATGGATCCCAATAATTACTGTCAGTCTAGAATATCACAGAGCAGGATGGGCAGCATGGAGGTGCAACAGGGCACCAAAGCACTTTCTGGCTATGGCTGTCTTCAGTAAGAGCAGGTACACAACATCAGCCCTGACCATTAACCTGCTAGAACTCAGAGTATATTATTCTGGTTCCAATCTATATAAATGGTGTAAAACAGTCTAAAACCATCGTTTGATCTACTCACTCTGCGGCTTGGCCACTCTCTGGACACTTTCCCTTTTCGGCGTTTCCCCACCCACTTGTGGCCGGAGAGGACTCTAAAAGCTCCCCTGAGGTTAAAGGTCTTGGGTATTTTTTCAGTTTGTTTCTAAATACTACAATAATCTACATTTCAGCATTTTTATTCTTTATGGGCATTTGCATGTGATGCCAATTTAAAACCCCAGTAACGGTTAGTAATTCTTATCCTACATTTCTGTTAAATGTTTCAAACCATCAGATTTGGTGTAAAGGCTTGCTGTGGGCTGGAGACGTACTGGGCTTTGAAGTTTGATCATTTCTTAAACATTTCTCATTTTAAAGTAATATGCTGATTGATGATTGAAAGAACAAAATTTATAGTACCCCTGGTTCAAACATTCCAGCATCAAAAATGTGTTCAAATATTTGGGTGGAGATAGCTCAGTGGGTAGGACACTTGCCTCTGGACCATGAGGTCGTGGGTTCGAATCGCCCCCCTAGCACAACCACTGGGTCCCTGAGCAAGACCCTTAACCCTTAAAGTGTCTGCTAAATGCCGTAAATGTAATTGTTTTTAAATTACATTAACTTTGGTTCTATGTGACGCAGGAACACCAAACAGAGCTGTTTTGCTGTATGGCAAAAATTTACAATTTGTTGTGCTGCCAGCACTGATCCCTGCCACTCGGGCTCTAAGGGTTAATGACTTTCACCTACAAACCTCTGGTTCTGCTTGATCATTTCATGCACTTCAGTTGAAAGAAACATTCAGGCCATTTCATTTCTTTTATTCAAAAGTAGGTCACAGAATTTAGGCTAATTGGCCTGAATGTATTTTTTTTAAGGCTTCCTCATATATTGTTAATTTTGAATGTGTTACATTGACGAGCCTTTGAGGAGTGGTATCCTCCAAACACTGTGGCTCAATGGCATGTGGTGAAAGCACTTTGCAGCCGTTCAGTTCTCCAGCACTTTAGAAAAGACTTCTAAACAGCTTAATAGATTCCTTCACTTGCTGTTGAACCCTGAACAGCGTTCCCTCTCGCTTTAATGGCGAGCCGGACGCTTCAAAGCCATCGGCGGCTTTGTTTGTCGGTGGGATCATACATCAGGGCCTGAAGATGTTTACCCTGCCACTGAAACTCAAACAAAAAGTGTTAAACACTCTGACCACCCACGTGCTCATGACTCGTGCCGCCTGTGCCTTCAGTGATGTAGTTAACGTCAGAGTCGGAGCGTTTTTGTTTTTTTGGGGAGATTTCCTTTAAACAAGCCAGAGAGACTAATGATGACAAGGAGTGCCGGAGCGGGAGAGGTTCTCTTTCTTCAGCCTTTAGCATCTGTGTCACTTATAATCCATCCAGGACTGAGAAGACAAGGCGGAGGGGTTAATGATGGGGCAGTTAGTGGGAGGAGTGGGACTGTATAATAATGTGTATTAAAATACTAAAAATGCTAAAACACACTCTCTCACTTTCTGTTACTGTTTATACCTTTATTACACTAGTGTAATAATGATGTATTTTAAATAAAATATTTAATCCAAATAACAATTGCAGGTCAAAAACCAATCGTACATTTTCTATAGAAAGATATTGCATTCCTATAGATAGACATTGTATTCCTATTACATGATAACATGATTAAATTATTCCCAGCTCTGCTATTTTTTACTTGTCAAAAAAAGTTTAGAATATCATCCTGGTGAATTGGCATAGCGACTGTAACAACATAAGAAGCTTCGTCAGTGGTTAAAGGACTGCAGGGGCAGCTGTAGACATAGAAATCACCAAACATCAGTTTTTAGATGGATTTCAAAGTTTCACTGAAGTATTAAGTGCATTTAACAAATTCATTCAAAGAATAGTGTCATTGCTTAGTGTACAATTCTAATTCAGCACACAGGAAAATGAGAAAATAAACCTAATGTTACGCAATTAACCCAGCTGGCATGCTAGAACAGCAAGATATGGTCTCAGAAAACGGTCTCAGTGAAATTAATTGGCTTTATTTTCTGTCCAAGTCCTATTTGATTTCCACTGCAGCATTTCATGGGGCTCAATCTACTTATCAGTTTACAGATATTTATCATTAACAGCCATAAACATAAGTTCAAACTTGTCAGTTTTGTTTCAATAATGTCTATTTACAGCTGAAATGCTCTATTTATTTTTGGGAAGAACATGAGATGAAGACACAGGTGAAGAAGAAATGGAATTGGAGAATTGGAGTAATGCTGGGTATTTTTTGTCAGAAGAGCATAAGATCCCCACGCTTACACAGAATTAGGTGTGTTTGAGGACTGAAATCACAAAACTGGACACCGGCCATCCAGGACTTTCCCCCTCTGACATAAATGTAAAGGATCATGCTAGATACATATTATGTAACTACGAAATACAGGTGGTTTTAAAATATTAAAAATCTAGATCTTAATGTTCTTAATGTATCATTTAAGCCTTGCATTATCAATTGATTTAGACTGCAGTATATTGTTAATACCTCTAACCATTCCATCCATAACCAGTGGATCTTCTGTCCTTTAGGGACAATTTTTAATACTATCCAAACTCTAGAATGCTGCCCTTTCCCCCACCCTTTCAAAGAATTATGAGCATAGGCCACGAATCGCTAAAGAACAATGTTTCCCAGAGCAGTTGGAGGTCGCAGCAAGGCCCATGGGATTCTTAGCACCGCTGGAGAAGCGATCAGTTGCATAGGCAAAGTTATTAGTAATGCTGTTAATAATTGCACTGTGCTGCTACAAGCATTATGGTTATCCGGAATAATGGAAATCCCGGGTTTTGACAAATAGAACATTTGACGTCGCCAAAACGGCGACAAGGAACAACTGGCAGGGAAATAGTGGTACAGTGGAAGAGAATGCTGCAGTTCTAAAGTTTCATGGGAAGGAAATACAACATGTCAAACAGCAGCAGACCATGAGGGACGGACAGGATGCCGGAAAAAAAAAAAAACCCTCTGCCCAGTGGCACGGAGCTTATAGTCCGAGTGGTTAATAACGCCGCAAAGGGCACTTCCATTCTGAAATGACTCTACCATTCCGCTGTTAGAGTCGCAGGTACCACACTAATGATGTGGTTGACTTGGCGTGGAGTTTCGAAACCTTTAGGGTCAATGAGCCTCCAGTAACTTCAGGGTAAAAAGACAGAGACGGATAGCGCTGAGGCCAAAGAGGCGAACATTTTCACATGAATAAAATCCCGAAAAAAATTAGGAATCAAATCGAAGCCCAACCCTTGGTCCGTAGTTCAATTCAGGGCAGGGAACAACATCAGGATTTGATCCAGCATCTCTGCTGGAGATATTCTCTTCCATCTCTATTCACTTAGAGTTGCTAATTTCCCTCTGGGGAGCCATAGACAAGTAGAGGAGGGAACCGGATCAGCACCAACTAAAACAAACAGTCACTATCACAGAGGACAGCCGTAGCATTGCAACGGAAAGATAAAAACCTGCAGGTTTTATGCAAAAGCCCCATGCGCCGAGCAGCATGGAAGTTCGCTAACAGGCTAATGAAATCAAGTCAGCTAGCAGAGCCGTGCTTTCCCACACCGCTTAGCAAACTATCGCTTTGACCTTGCACTGCCCCTTCCATCATCATTCACTTACCTCGGCTTTCTGAGCGTTAAGTCATTTTCCATGCACGGGTCAGAAAACATGAAGTCCTAGACCACTAAAGACGTTTTCCTTATTACACAAATGACCCCATTGCTTAGAGACACAAGTCAGGAGAAAACAAACATCGTAACCTTTCTGAAACCACGGGTGCACCTGCATCAGCAGTTCACTCCAGTGTGTTTTTCCATTTGAGAAAGCAAAGATTAATTTGTGAGAATGATTTGTTTCCATGTTATTACATCACATGCGTGGTGGATCGTGTGCTGGGATAGCATGAGGTTATGCTAACAGAAATAGACACTGCTATAAAGCAAGACCCTCCATGACGTCACTATATATGTCCAGGTGTGAAAAGGGCAAATCTAAATTTAGGTCTCAACCACGCACTGTCACATTCCATTTAAATGGATGTCAGGCAAACCAAAGGGAGTTCATGACAAATTCATATAAAAACTTAATAGAATAATTGATTAAAAATTCATCATTTTAGTCTTCATGGAACTCTTATGTTGGTATTTGTGAGATGAAACACGTACGAGAGAGACCTTAAACTGAAGTGGCAGTCGTTTGTTCCGTTGTTCATTACAACCGTAATGAAGCAACATTTCCAACTAATGGAACTTCTGAAACAAATTAAATTGATTATTTTCCTACACATTTTCCAGGGGTGGACACATCATACTTTTGGACTTTAAAGCGATAGTTCACCCAAAAATGAAAATTTTATGTTTATTTGCTTACCCCCAGGGCATCCAAGTCGAAGGTACCTTTGTTTTCTCAGCAGAACACAAACGCAGATTATTAGCTTTTGCGGTAGCAGTCTGGTAGTCATTTAATGGAAGTGGATGGGTGTCAAACTTTTCAAAGTAAAAAAAACATGCACAGACACGTCCAGATTACACCCCGTGGCTCGTGACGACATATTGATGTCTTAAGACATGAACCGATCGTTTTTTGTGAGAAACTGAACAGTATATAAATCTTTTTTTACCTCTGAAAGACGTCCATCTCGAGCTAGGTTACGCAAATGCCGGAATCTCTGAGCTCTGTGTAAACGAGTGATGTATTCACGCAACAGATCACTTACAGCGTTTGCGTAACCTACGCCAAAGAGCATACACAGGAGCCCGAGACGGTCGTATTCCAGAGGTAAAAAAGGATATAAATACTGTTCAGTTTCTCACAAAAACCGATCATTTCATGTCTTAAGACATCAATGTTTCGTCACGAGCCACGGGGTGTAATCTGGACTTGTCTGTGCATGCTTGTTTTACTTGGAAAGGTTTGATGTCCATCCACGTCCATTAAATGACTATCAGACTGCGACGGCTAAAGCTAAAAATCTGCGTTTGTGTTCTGCTGAGGAAACGAAGTCACCTTTGACTTGGATGCCCGGGGGGTAAGCAAATAAACATCAGATTTTCGTTTTTGGGTGAACTATCGCTTTAACTCAAGCATAAATTTACTGAGCTAAACTATGGTGTGCAGGGTTTTATGTTCAGGAATGATACTTCATAGCAGTGTTATAAAAGAAAAAATTGCATAAATTTACAAGAAAAATTTGCCGTAGGGTAGCACACATAAAACTTCATGACATCTATGTAAGACTTTTTAAATAATTATTACAACCAGCTTCCACTTCTAGGTTGAAATGGACAAAAGTAACCATTTCTGACTAGTGAAGCTTGTAATAAATCTTTATATAATTTCATGTAGTGTTATGTCACCTGTCATAAAAGACGTATTTAAGTGACACAAAGTCTCAGTCCAGTAAAGTTTTACCCTTAAGACGTCTTATATCATCGTGTGCTCACTGACATAAGATATGAACATAAATGTTCTAGGAAGCCTTCCTTAGGAAGCTCCATTATTTGGGAAAGATGCCTCTTAACAGTGGTATAAAAAAATTAAATGTCCACCACACAGGCCTTTTAATACTTATACAATGTTCTTGTTCATAATCACCCACATAAGATATTCATAAGGACTGTTGTTTGCAATGTATTTTATTATATTTGCTCTTACATGGTTTCTGAAGCCTTTACGTAGGTATCCCGCAAACCGAGGAACTGTTTGCTATTTTTAATCATTTGTGTTGCAAATAATTGGCTCGCATTCATGACCTTAAATTACACCAAGTTTTCTGGCTTTCTCAAACCCATTTCAAGTGCACAGTGGTTTCAGACGGAGTGCGTGTTGGTTACAGAGTGCCTTTTATTGACTGCTCCAGTGCGCGGTTATATAGATGAGGTGTACCGCTCGAAAAGTAACCACCTATAATGCGTCCCTCAGGACCACTCTTTTAAAGGCTTGCACATAAACCTGAAAGCAGCTCATGAGCCATATGTCCCCATTGCATCCAGCTGAGAGGATTTCTCTACATGAATACCGAGAGGCTTCGGGGAGGATTGTAGAGGATGATTTGGGTGTTTCTGAGTTTTTCTTGGCCGTCTCACACCCCTGTTTTGCTGCTTTGATGACTAGCTTGTGTGCAAAGGGTCCACACGAAATGGAGAGCTTTGCAGATTTTGGGAAATGATGCATGGGTAATTAGGACGGACTCCAGCATTCTTCCCTCCCTGTTGATGCATTACGAAGTGATTAGTGAGAAAATTCATCTCTGCTGATCGTCTGTGCGGACTCTCAGATATAAAACCATTCATTATGCAAGCCTAGGAGGAAGCAGCATTTATATAGACGGTGGACGTGCATAAGTCTCTAGCTCAAGGGATCATTCGGGAATTATGAGATACCAACCAAGCATTTTGTAGCAGCAATGGTGGTTGATGGGTACAGGCAGGCATTTCTGCTGGAGCTTTGCTGATTAAGATCAACACGATGTCTGCTGGCATTGTTTAAACAGGTGGCAGTGTGGTGAAGAGAAGTCAAAGCTATATTTAAAAGCTGCTCTTCACAGCAAAGAGACATGTTTGATGGACAAGAAGTGAATTGTGTGATCACCAAACATTTTTACACTTCACTGAAAATCAAAATATCACTTGGGATTCTCAACATTTCTGCATTATTAAGTGAGGTCATAAACCTCACTTAATAAGTGACAGTCATGACTGTCAATACTGGTCCTTCCAGTTCTATAAATCTACCTTGTATTTCTGCTCACTATTGCCCCAACCCAACCCCACTTCTCTGTCTTGTCTTAGCTCTCCTTTGTAAGACAAAGACAAATATGAACAACATGCAAACTACTTCAGTTTCACCGCACTGTCTCACCCTGCATCCTCATCTGAGCTTTGAGTTTTTACCAAATGCTTAACCACACTCCTCATACCTAATTTGGGGATCTTCCTTTTCCTAACACACTTGCTAAATCTAGTAAGTATGTCCCCTTGCTGGTTCACCAGGAGCTGAATGAGGATAATCAGAAATTTTCGGGTTTGACTCCATGGTGTGAGCAGATCACTTCTGTCCGTGGTGAACTAGTGGCTAGTATTTAGTGATCGCACTGCGGTGGCCTGAGTTTGATTTCTGGGTATGATGGGAGTTGCATTATAGAGCAGCTTGTGTCCTTGTACTTACAACTGCTATCAAAAGTTAGGGGTTCGAGTCCCAGTACTGCCAGTGGCACCACTAATATACCCTTGAGCATAGTACCATCTCCACACACTGCTCTTCTGGTGCTGCACCGCCGGCTGCCCACTAGTGATGGGTCGTTCTTGAACGATTCGTTCATTTTGAACAAATCTTTAATGCGACTTGGTGACAACGAGTCATCTCGTCTGAATGATTCGTTCAGTCGCGCATGCGCTACATCCTATAGTTTCTGTATTGGAATTATTGAATCTCAAACCCAAAGACTCCAGACATAAACGAATCAATTCTCTTTCCAGCTCAGGCTGCATTTGGTTCGCTAATTGGGCTGTCAGGTGATGAACTAACGACTCAAACCCAAAAACTTGTCAGATAAGAGGCGAGGTGAGCGAATCATAGACTAAAGACACAAGTGAACAATGAATGAAACTTTTCTGTTTCTGCATTATAGATTTGTCTTGTTTGTAGTACGATAAACATTTGTGTAAGGAGACGGTGTGCTATGGAAGTAACATTTTAATTATACTTTGTTAAAATAAACAAAATTAACGAGATGACTCGAAAAAAGATTTGTTCATTTTGCTGAAGTATATACCAAAATTGGTAAAATGATCCAAACTTCCCATCACTACTGCCTACTGCTACTCTTGGTGAATAGGTTAAATACAGGGAATACATTCATTACATGAAATTGCCATGAGTTTCTGCCTGTTTCCTAAGTTGTTTTACTGGAATTTTTGGTCTAAAACTCAATATTTAATAATACATTTTGTGGAGGTATATATGCAAATTACTAAAGTACTGTGATCATAAAACAGTAATTAGAATGTATGGTAAATGCAAAGGCCATTGTCAATGATTCCTACACATAACATTTTAGCAACCTGTCTCACATAAGGTTTAATATGGGAAAAATCAATTAGGGCAAAAGTGGCTGATAAAAACAAGCGGTGGTGTTGAAATCCTTTTCCAAGCCCTTGACTCTGTGTAGTTGCCTGACCACTGACATGCTTAAGCGAAGGCTGTAATTTCTGTCATTGTTGTCAGAAATCATTGCATGGTTTGAAGGTGAAAGAAGTCAATAGCACACTTCTTGTAAACCGGCTGCATTAGAGCCAAACACACCATCACGAAAATGACATCATATTAAACAAACAATAACAACGGGCGAAGCACATCCAATTAAATGTGCAATCTGGCTTCTAATCAGTGCCAAAGATTCTGAGCAGGTTGCAGTTTGCAGTGAGTCAGACGAGTGACCGTTGAAGTCAGGCATTACATCTTCTGCTTGTTGACGGGGCGATTGGAACGGTTGTGCCACATGTGGTATCTGTCACTTTAAGGGCATGTTTGTGGGGTGTCTGGATAGCCATCTTGCTCCGTGGTCGGATTTAAAAGGTAAACAATGTATTCCGTAGTAAAGAGGACCAAGAACATGAGCGATCCTGCTGTTTGGGTCCTGCCTGGCTAGTGGGCTTTGGTTAGGCCTGGCTGAGGCCTGGCCTCCGCCGCTGCCAGGAGTCATGCGCTCGTCGGAGACTGACAGCGTCTGGTTTTCCTCTCTGCGATATCTGGCCACTTCATAGTTTCTGAGACTGGACTGAGGCCAAAATCCCGTGTCCTTGATTTCCTCCTCCACTCTCGAGAGTACACAGATGTGAGGAGCTTGACGGCCCTTTCAACAAACCAGGTAGAGGCTGCGGAAAGCTCGGTGTGCTTACGAGAGCGCACGCGGAGAGAGTTTGCTCGAAGGTGAGCTGAAGACCTGGGTTTTGGTTGGGCCAGCCTACATTCATTTGTTTGTCAACGCCAACCAGCCGGAATAGAAGCTCCCAGCATACAACATGCAGATACTGTGCAACACACAGTCCGCCCACGCTTGACCCGAGTGGAGGACTACGCCGCAGTTTAGGACTTTTCAATCATCTCGGAAATGTGGAAACAGCAGCGCGTGCAGAGCCCAGGTCCTCACATGCCTCGCAGGCAGCGGGGAACCAGAGCACACAGAGTGGCTTTTAATAAGCTGATCAAATGTCAACTGAATTCTGTATCAATAAAAAAGTGACTCATCCAATGTTAAAACAAAGAAATTATTAGATGCAGACATCCGCCTCGCTCATTAGGAACGTGTGTATTCCCAAACGCAGCTGGCCTCAGGGAAGAACCACCCATGGGGCGTATTTTTGCTGTTTTTTCTTCTTTTTTTTTATTTTATTTTTTTTACTTTTTTAGGCAGCTAACTCCGAGTTCATCTTAAGGTTAACTAGGCCGAATTAACTCACCTGCGGCTCTTCTTGTGGCAGCACGAAAACAAACTGATCATCTTGCTAATCCTAGGAATTGTATCTCTTTTATGTACCTTTTCTTCTGTTCCAGATGTTTTAGGGAAACCACACTCTCTCTGATTTATTTTCCTTGGTAAATGTACTTAGATCAATTAGACTTTTAAAATGTTTGGATATACCTCCAGATAGATAGATAGATAGATAGATAGATAGATAGATAGATAGATAGATAGATAGATAGATAGATAGATAGATAGA